>PVJL010004898.1:0-119466 GCA_004026885.1 Lyroderma lyra
ATACAATACGATGTTATCAGCCATAGTCAGGATGCTGTACCTCTACCATTTCTGTGACCTATTAGTTTTATAGCTGGAAGTTTGTTCTTTTTAACCCCTTTCACTATTTCTCCCACCCCCAACCCCTACACCGCTGTAACCACCAATCTGTTCTTTCTATTCATAAGTCAGGTTTTCATTTGGTTCAGATTTTTGTTTTGTTTTGTTTTGTTTAGATTCCACAAAACCTAAATTGTGATTGTCCATTGGGAATCTGGTTGTGACTGGGAACTTCGTTGTGATTTTGATTTGCATTTCCCTGATGATTAGTGATGTTGAGCATTTTTTCATGTACCTGTTGGCCATTTGTATGACTTCTTTGGGAAAATATGTATTCAGATCTTCTGGCCATCTTTAAATTGGATTGTTTGGCTTTTTGCTATTGAGGTGCATGAGCTCTTTATATATTTTGTATGTTAACCTCTTATCAGATATATAATTTGCAAATGCTTTCTCCCATTCCGTAGGTTGCTTTTGCATTGTGATGATGATCTCCTTTGCAATGCAGAAGCTCTTTAGTTTAATGTAGTCACACTTGTTTGCTTTGCTTTTATTGCCTTTGACCTTTTTAAAAATCAACCCTTGGGAGTTCCCTGATGGTGTAGTGGCTTGGGGCTTCGGCGCTAGCACCATCAGCGCTGTGGCCTGGGTTCGATTCCCAGCCAGGGAGCTACCCACATTAAAAAAAAAAAAATCAACCCTTGCTTTCCAGTCAGAAGTATAAATTAATAAAGACCAGACATGATCTCCATTGAGAGAATAACGGAGTTGTCATTTGTCTGTGTATAGCAGTTGTTTGTGATCTTCAAGGGGTGGAATGAAAAATTCCACATATTTTGGCATGCAATGTTCCCCTGTGGAGTATTACAACAAGAAGTCTCAGTGTTTACATTGCTTTATGATCTTAACCAAAAACCTCAATTCTTTCCTGTCTGTACTAATTTAGTGTCAGTTTACCTGTCTTAGAATATCAGATACAGAGCACATTTTAGGCCTTGGAAAGTATATAAAGAGAGAACACATTTTAAAAGCTGCCATTCGCAGAGCTGGTGGAAGTTCAGGGACAGACTTCCTCAAGGTAAGAGAGATCTGGTCACATCTTTTTCTTTTGGGTTGCCACCATAAAGGGAGCCAGCTGCATCATTCATCATCCTTTCACTGACCGTTTTCAGTCGGCGATAACAAGTGTGAGTGAGGATGTGGAGGAGTCGGAACCCTTACACACAGTTCATTGGAATGTGAATTGGTGCAGCCATTATGGAAAACTGTATGGAGGTTCCCCCCCAAATTAAAAATAGAACCACCACACGACCCAGTAGTTATTCCACTTCTGGGTATGCGCGTGAAGGAAATAAAAATCAGTTGGCCAAACAGTACACTGTGGTCACGTGAGCTCAGCATCCCTAACTGCTCGGGGTGGCAGGTGAGCCCGAGCGCCCCCTCCTTTTTTCCCGTTTCCCACATTAGATGCACCATGGTTCCAAATGCTTCCTAACCACTCGCACAGGCTTGGGCTCCAATTCTGGCATGTGCTCTGCCTGCTTTATCTTAATCAATTATCAAAACAATCCTATGAGAGAGATGCTGTAATTATCAGGGTCCTCAGATGAAGACACTAAGCCACCAAGAGCTTAGTCACTTGAGGCCAATTGGGCATAAAAAGCATAGGCTCCAGTGCCTGGCATGGTAGCTAGGTCACATTTCCATGTGCCTAATTCTCCAAGACCTATTCTTTTCTTTGCTGATCAATTTAGCTCATCCTCGGTAAGTTTATGCCTTCTAATAACTCACTGTGTTAGCACTTTCAAGTGACACATTTGCATTTTTATAGCAACTTGCTACCCATTAAACCATAACCCCCAAACCTAAATCCCTAATGCTTGGGATTTCAAGTACTCTGGCTGATTGACTGGGGGGTGGGGTGGCGGGGTACAATTCTGGGCAGCGGTTCTTTCCAAGATGCTCTCTAAGTACCATCTGGGCACATAATAATATTAATTCTAATTTACTGAAGGCCTTTCTGCTTGGCACTTTATATATTATATCGGTTTCAATCCTTCTAATAACCTGCAGGGGAATTATCATCCCTGTTAACAGCAGAGGAAACTAAATAAGGCTCAGTGTCAGTGAGTAGAAGGATCAGGAGTCACAGCCAGGTCTTTCTGGCTCTTAATAGCATGTTCCTGGGCCCTCGTGCAGCCTTTCAGAGTAGTTTTGAGCACTTTCTGTCTTGTTATTTATGTCTCCGCCATACCTCCTAATAAACTATACTGCAAACCTCTCCAGGGACTGGATCTTACCCACTCAGTGTTCCCATAGCGTCTGTGGTACGCATGCTAGGTACCAATAGCTGTTGCAGGAATGAATGGCTGGTGAGATTGGTGGCTGCCTTTTGCGTCAGAGATGAACTCAGCCTTCGAGTGAAATACTTGAACCAAGCCCCAAATCTTTGCCAGCAGGTTAAGGCCCCCTTTCCTATGGCAGATGGCAGTACATGTGGTCGAATTATAGTGGGCTAAGTTTGCCATATCAAATACAATTTTAACTTGCCTTTAGGCTGATTGGGTTTTAACGTCCTTACCCGGTCTGAGAGTCCTAAGTCTCGTGGCTCACACCTCGGGGTTAACTTGCCTTAGCCAAGGGTCTTTCTGATGCAGGTGGCAGAACTCCAACTCAGAATAGCTTACATAAACTGGGGGAGATTTATTGGCTCTTGCAGCTGGGAATGACTTGGGGAGGCTTGGAGAACTGGGACTCCTGATCTCAGGGCTGGGGATGGAATGCGGGATGCCACTCCAGCAGGACCTTCTTTCCTCTCTACTTGCCGGGATTCCTTTTGCAGATAAGTGAGCACCGTAAGGCAGGGAAGGTGGTCATCTATAACCCAGAGCCTGCCTCCTGGTCGTTCATGAGCCCAAAGGTAAAGAGAGCAATTTTCTCCCTCCTTTGATTTGAGAAATTCTGGGGACAATCTCCACTTGGCCCAGCCTATATTGCGTGCCTACCACTTAGACCAATTAATTCATTGTAGTCATTCAACAAATATCATGAGCAAAATGACAGCAATACTTAGCCTCATGGAACCCGTAATCAGTGCGGGAGACACACATTATCAATTGGCCAAGAAGTGCAAAATTGCACCGTGCAAGTATGTTGAAGAAGAGATAGATGGTGCTATGACAGTGTATGTGAGGATTTGACCTTGGAGGTCAGGGAAAACTTCCCTAAGTCAATGATATGTGAGCTAAAATCAAAAGGATGAGTAACCTAGGTGAAGATTTAGGGCAAGGGTATTGAGGGTGGAAGGAGCCATTTGTACAAAGCAGCACATTAATACCAGGGCCTGGGGCTGCAAGGGGTCTGAGTAGCTAGAATGAAAATACCCTGCGGAGAGGAGCGCAAGTGAAACAGGAGAAAGAGGGAGGGGGCAGTCCACAAAGAGCCTTGTGGACCACATTAAAAATTCTGTCTTTATCCTAAGGCCGCGGGAAGTCAGGATAGACATGGGGGAGGGGTGGGGTGACACAGTCACATTTGTCCTTTGAAAGAATGACTCCAGCTGCAGTAGACTAGATGGAGGTGGCCCAGATGAATGTGGCAACAACATCTGTTGGGAGGCTATACCGTTGTTCAGGAGAGAGATGATAACAGGTAGGTTTAGGGGGGATGCACAGGAAAGAAAACTAAGAGGTGGATTGGCAGACCCTGGATACAGCAGACCCTGGTGTCGAGAAGGACCTCTTGTTTTCCAGCTCACTCAACAATGTCCAAAGGGATGAGGGCTAAGATTGGCCTGGGTGAAGCATAATCTCACCCCTATAGACAGGATCGGGCTCCGTATCTTAGCAAACCTACTAGACTTACCTGGAACGGGAGAGAAATTTCCTGAAGGAAAGGGGGTACTATTACCAGGAAAAGAGAAATGGGAAAATGAGCTGAACAGACCAAGCTGTAGCTCCCAGAGCCCAGGGCAGAGAGAACAAGGAGGGTCTCGTCTCCGGCCTTCAGGAGCGTCTACTGGCAACAGCACCAGGCTTGTACTTGTCATTTTGTCACCAGTTTGCAATATGCATTGGGTCAGATCAGGTGGCCACTAAGACTGTCAAGTTTGTCAAGTTCACTGTCATAGGCACACACCTGTAGGGGGCACTGTTACTCTTCTCATTTCTCTGGTCCCTGAGGTGGCCAACCAGGTGTCATTTTGGCCCCAGCTGCAATCAGAGGTTAGAAGGGCAGAGGGATTCCTTCCAACAGTTTCAGCCAAACTGGAAGGTGGCTGGAGCTAAAGTGCTGCTGCACCAGGAACACTGAGTCCTAGTTTTGCATAAACACCCACAAAGACACACACGCTCACATGCTCCTTGGCGTTCTTTGAATCTTCCCTGTCATGTCAGGGAGACGTGGATCTTACAAAGAAACATGCTCTTTGTCCGTCTTAGGTATTTCTTTCAGTGATATCTGGAAGCCACTGGCAAATATGCTAGAATTATAAACCAAAATGACAAGGCAGTGAGGAGGTTTAAATAACAAGAACTGGTCTTTCAAGGTCTCTTAAGGTACTCGGCAAAACCGGTTGTATTAATGACCAAGTAAAAGCAGCCAAATTGCCCAGGATGTTTGTCTAAGCAAATGATAGTGTTGCTTTTTGTGTATCTAGTGACAAATGTGGATTTGCCAGGGATTGCTAAGTCTTTATAAAGGGACAGTGGTTCCTGCAGGTTTCAGCCTGGAGAGGATGTGTGCAAAGTCAGATGCTATATCTGGCATATTGGTTTTTGGGTTTTTCTTTTTTGAAGTATTGTTTTAAAAATGTGTTGGAAGTAGTTCAAAGTAGTGAAGAAGAAAAACCAAATTCAGGGAAGGAAAAGATATTGTGCCATAAAACAACAGACAAATCTTAGGCATTGGTGACAAGGGTGTTAAATAGTAACAAAGCTAGTTGCACTGTATCTAAACTGCTGGGAAGATTGGCCTGAAAGTATTAAGTAAATTGAAGACATTTCCCAGTTAGTGGTTTCAGTACTTCTTGTGAAACAGGTCTCTGGGCCCAAGCCCATGTTCAGGATTGGCAGCTATGTCCAGGAAGATGATGTCTTTGCTCTTCAGAGTTCTGCTCAGAGTAAGAACTACTGAGCTCTTATTTATAAAGAGCTCACTGTGGGCCCCGTGCTCCAAGACCTTTTCATGTGTTATTTCCATTACATCTTCACAACGACCTGTGAAGTAGCCCTATACTCCTCCCCATTTTAACATAAAAGCAATGAGGCCTAGTGAGGCCTTTAATCAATAGTTAAGTTACTGGAGGTTAATTAAAATGGTCATAACTTACTGAAAGCCCAAAGCTGGTAAGTGATAGTACTGGGACTTGAACGTGGGAAGTGTATTTCTACAGTCTGCCAGATGAGCTACTGTACCTTCCACACCTTCTAGTCTTACCTTGTTGCCCCGTGAATTGTGAACCTAGCTTCCGTCCGGGGCCAGGCAGCAAGTACGAAGGGCATGATGGTAACAAGAGTTTATATGAAAGGCAGATTTTGTTTTTATGCTTCAACTCTGGGTTAACGATGGTGACCTTCCTGCTGTCCACACTTGGGTGATTGGTAGCTGTGCCCATTGCTGGCTGCTGATGCCAACGATTTCCCAGAATGTTGAAAGGAAATGGAGGAGCAGAGGGGCAGAGACTCGTGTAACCCACCTAATATTCATCATTCCCTTTTGTCCTTAGAACTTGAGAACAGAAAACAAATTTTATTCCTGGTGGCGATGGGCCCAAATGAAAGCCTAGATTTCCCTGCCTCCCTTGCATGAAGCCATGTGACTAAATTCTAAGAAATGAGATGTTCTCAGAATTGTTGTGTGAGTCTTCTGGGATTAAAGGAAGCTGACTCAAGAGGGAGGTGAGTGGTTCTGTCTCCTGCCTAAAGCCTGCGATGCAGCTGTAATGGCTGGTGCTCTACCAGCTGACTTAGATACTAAAGTCATTTACTGTAGGTGGGGAGTGCTTCTCAAACTTTAATGTGCATATGCACCACCTGAGGATTCTATTAAAAATGCAAACTCTGAGTCAGTAGGTCTTGGGTATATTCCCTAACACTTTTCACTGATAGAGTGTACGTGCAATAACCTTCTAAAGCAGTGGTTCTCAACCTTCCTAATGTCACGACCCTTTAATACAGTTCCTCATATTGTGGTGACCCCCATAAAATTATTTTCGTTGCTACTTCATAACTGTAATGTTGCTACTGTTATGAATCGTAATGTAAATATCTGATGTGTGTTTTCCAATGGTCTTAGGTGACCCCTGTGAAAGGGTCGTTCGACCCCCAAAGGGGTTACGACCCACAGGTTGAGAACCACTGTAAAGATAAATAAGGACACCTGACACTCAGATATTGGCTTCTAAGTGCTACTTTTCACTAAAAGAAACCAGTGCTCCTTGTAGAATTGGCTAATTGCAGGGCTGGAGTAGAAAAACTATTAAGAAAACCTGAAACAACTTGTGCTCAAAAGCAATAAAGTGCTCAAAAAATAATTGAAATATGTCCAAAGGACACAGAAGTCAGCTTGAAGGGACAGCTACTAGTTATATCATGAACAATTTAAGCACTAAAATCAATGATAATACAGAAGACTATCAGTTAACCAGCACATGGGGATTGGTAGGTGCCAGATAAATGTAAGCAGACTCTTCATTCAATGAAACTCAAGTAACCAACAAAAAAAGCTTTCCAAAACTTTTTTGCCAGTTGCTTGAGATTTTGCCAGTTGCTTGAGTTCGTTCACAGAATATTTACTGTAATACATTATAACCCATTGAATAGAGTAGGAAACCATAAATCCATGCAGGTATTTAAAAAAAATCTATGAGTAAATGGAATATTTGTTGAGAAACTGAGTATTTACATAGTTTCAAGGTATCTCCCTATAAAATATTTATCAATTACAAAGGAAAAATAGCAACTTTATAGTGCCAGATACCAACTTAATCAAGTGTTCAAAATGAACATCATTAGTAATGGGATAAATTGAAATCCACAGACTGCCTAACAGGATGTAATGAGAAAAAAGAAACATCACTTATATGACATTTCCACCACAAACATGCAATCTCAAGCTCATAATAAGCAATCATTAGACAAACCCAAATTGAGGAATATTCTACAGAATAACTGGTCTCTAATGATCAACAGTGCCTTGGTCATGAAAGTCAAGAAAAGACTGAGGAACTCCAAACACAAGGAGATAAAAGGCATGACAATTGAAATATAACGTGCTTTTAAATTAGAGTCTTTTTCTTTATAAAGCAAGGGTGTCCAACCTTTTTGCTTCCCTGGGCCACATTGGAAGAAAAAGAGTTGTCTTGGGCCACACCTAAAACATACTAGCACTAATGATAGCTGATGAGCTAAAAAAAAAAAAAAAAAAAAAAAAAAAAAAAAAAAAAAAAAAAAAAAAAAAAAAAAAAAAAAAAAAAAAAAAAGAGAAAGAAAGAAAAATAAGGTCCATGAGTAATTTCATAATTTTCATGTTTTAAGAAAGCTTACAAATTTGTGTTGGGCTGTACTTAAAGTCATCCTGGACTGCACAACAGGTTGGACAAGCTTGCTATAAAGGATATTATTGAAACAATTGAAGAAATTTAACTGGGATCTGAGGATTAGATGGTAGTAATGTGTCAATGACTTGGATGGTGGGTGTAGGAGAATATCCTTATAGGAAATAAGCACTAAAGTGTTCAGGTTGAGGGGCATCAGGTTGGCAACTTACTCTCAAATGGTTTAGAAAAAAACTGTTTCTGTACTATAGTTTCACCTTTTCTATAATGCTGTGATTGTTTCAAAGTAAAAAGTTAAATTTGATTAAGAAATAGCATGCTCAACAGTATAGCAGGACATTTTAATCCAGCCATGCAGAGCATATTTCGATTTGGAGACGAGGACATGGATATGATTGTTGTGATTTGGCCATGTCAGACTCTCTCTTGTTTGAAAAATGTAGAAATCATTCTTTTAGGATGCAATAGACCATTCTGAGTTTTACTAAATCCAAAACTCCCCATCCCTAATCCCCACTAAGACCCAGTTATGAAGGGCTTTTACTTTCTGCTTTATTCTGAATTGGTATTTAAGAGGAGCTATTATTTTTAAAATAAGTAAAAGAACAAAACAATATAAGGACACTTTAAAAAACAAGCCATGGGTGAAGGTAGTCAAAAGGTACAAACTTCCAGTTATAAATTAAATCACAGGGATATAATATACAGCATTGTGACTATAATACTGTTAATAATACTGTATTATATATAATATTAATATTTGAACATTGATAATAGATCTTAAAAGTTCTCATTACAAGAAAAAAATTTGTAGTCATATGTGGTAATGGATGTTAAATAGACTTATTGTGGTGATCATTTCACAATATGTACAAAGTATTGTATCATGTTGTACACCTACAGCTAATATAATGTTATACATCAATTACATCTCAATTTTAAAATGTCATAACTGGGTTAGCCTCTAAGGCTTTGCTGCTTGTTGCCCCTCCACACTCTGACTCCAATAATCATAAAGGAGCTTAACAGTATTAAGTGTAATACTGTTGCATTACTGAGCACTGACAGAAGACCCAAGTAACATGAACCATATGAGAAAAAAAATTGATATATTGGACTTTATCAAACTTAAAAACCTCTGCACATCAAAAGATACCATTAAGAGAATGAATAGTCATAGAATGGGGAAAAAATATTTGAGACACACACACATATATTCAGAACATATAAGGAATTTCTACATTTCAATAATAAGGAGAAAAAGCTAAATTTTAAAAATTAGGTAAAGAATTTGAACAGACATTTTACAAAACAAAGTATGTATACCAGTGCCCAGTATCACTATAGTCAGTAGTAGGAACCTTAAATTAAGAGAAGCTTAAGAGATGTGTCAGAGGCATGTCAACCAACACCAGTAAGTTGAACTTATTTGAATGCTGATTCAGATAAACAACCTGTAAAAAATATTAAATATATGATATAAAACAATTGGAGAAATAGGAATATTAACAATATTTTATATTAAGGAATTATTATTTCTTTTAGTTATGATGATAATATTGTGGTTATAATTTTTAAAGAGTCCTTATCTTTTTATAGCTATTTTCTGGAATAGTTACAGATAAAGTGATATGCTATTTGAAATTTCCTTTAAAATAATCTGGGGTCATGTGCATTGGAGGGAGATAGATAAAACAAAATTGTTGATAACTGTTGAAATTGGGTGATGGGAACACTGGATTTATTGCATTATTTTCTCTAATTTTTGTATACAGTGCAAATTTCCAAAATAAAAATATATAAGGACAAAAGTGAAAAGTGAGAAGAGAAGGAAAAGAGAAAAGAAGTAGGATAATTGATTATAGATAGTTAATACAGAAGAGTCAAAGGATACCCTTATAAATTCAATTAATGTAATCCATCATGTCAACAGGCCAAAGAAGGAAAATCACATGATCATATCAATAGATGAGGAAAAAGCACTTGATAAAATCCAACAATGATTATGATAAAAACTTTTTAGCAAACTAGAAATAGAGGGGAACTTCCTTAACTTGATAAAAATTATTTACAAAAAACACCTATTGCTAACATCACATGTAAAGTTGAGAACATGGAAGCTTTCTCTCCAAGAACAGGTACAAAACAAAGACGTACCTTCCCACAACATCATACTGGAAGTCCTTGCTAATGGAGTAAAGCAAGAAAAGGAAATAAAATGTATACAGATTAAGAAGGAAGACATAAAACTGTCTTTGGCTGCAGATAATGTGATTGTCAAGGGAGAAAAAAATCAACCAAAAGACTCTTGCAACTAGTAAGTGATTATAGCAAGGTTGCAGGATACATGGTTAATACACAAAAGTTAACTGCTTTCCTACATACCAATAATAAACAAGTGGCCTTTGAAATTAAAAACACAGTATCACTTACACTGGCATCCAAAAATATGAAATACTTAGGTATAACTCTTAACAGAATATGTACAGGATCTATATGAGGAAAACTACAAAACCTGAATGAAATAGAAGAATACATGGAAATTCCATGTTCATGAATAGGAAGATATGGTCAATATTGTTAAAATGTCAGTTCTTCTCACCTTGATCTATAGAGTCAATGCAATCCAATAAAAATCTCAGCAAGTAATTTTGTGTATTAACAACAAACTGATTGTAAAGTTTATACAGAAAGGCAAAAGACCCAGAATAGCCAACCAGCACAATACTGAAGGAGAACAAACTTGGAAGACTGATGCTACCTGACTTCAAGACTTACTATAAAACTAGCGTAATCAAGATAGTGGAGTGTGGGGAAAGAAGAGAAAAATAGAAAACAGAGAATCTAGAAATAGACCCTCAGAAATATAGTCTATTAATTTGTAACAAAGGAGCCAAGACAATACAATGGAGCACAGATAACCTCTTCAACAAACGGTGCTGAAACAACTGGACATCCATATGCAATAAATAAATAAATCTAGGGAGTTCCCTGGTGGTGTAGTGGCTAGGCTTCAGTCCTGTCAACGCTGCGGCCTGGGTTCGATTCCCAGCCAGGGAGCTCCCCACATAAAAAAAATAATAATAATAAATAAATAAATCTAGACACAGAATCTGTACCTTTCACAAAAATTAACTGAAAACGGATCACAGACCTAAATGTAAAATGCAAAACTATAAAATTTCTAGAGGATAATATATAACATAGGAGAAAACTTAGATGACCCTGGGTATGGTGAGACTTTTGTAGACAAAATACCAAAGAAATGATCCAAGAAAGAAATAACTGATAAAATAGACTTCATTAAAATTAAAATTTTCTGCTTTGTGAAAGATGCTATCCAGAGAATGAGGGAAAAAAGCCACAGATTTGGAGAAAATATTTGCAAAAGACGTATCTGACTGTTATCCACCTTCCCCATTCACCTGATCTCACCCCAGCAACTTCTATTTGTTTCCTTGTATGAAAAAAGTCCTAAAGAAAATGTTTTGCTGATGTGGAAGAGGTGGAACAAAAAACAGCAGAAGCACTAAGAGGCATCAAAGTCGACAAGTTCAGAAACTGTTTTGAGCAGTGGAAAAAGCATCTTAATAGGTGCACAGCATCAAAGGAAGAATGCTTTTAAGGTGACTTAAGTTTAAACATGTAAGAATAAATACACAATATTTTATAAATAAATTCTGGTTTTTTTGGGGGGTCCCACCTCCATATCAGTGCATCATAATTGGTATTGTAAATTAACAGTCACCACAATTTGTAAGTGATTACTTAAAAAATTACATCTTTTCAACAACTGAGTTTAAAAGTAGAAAAGATGGGTGTAGCATATAGTTTAAGCATCACACTCATTTTACACTGTAACTTTTTATGCTCTTAAGAAAATGGTCAAAATGTCTTAGACTCATTTCAATAATTTGGGAAATATTAACTTTCAGGGACAGATACTTTTAGATGTCAGGCTGGCACATGTACTTGGCAATTTGAAAATAAGCATAAAATATTCCAAGTACTACACTTTTTAAGTTGGGTTGGGGGTGAGGGTGATACATAGAAACAAAAACTCGATCACCAATCATAAATCCATCTACTTATATATACCTTATCAGTGGTTATTATGTATTTTATAGGATCTTTTCAAAAAACACAAATATTCTTGACTTCCATTGTGAAGACCTTTTTCTCTATAGAATGTTAGTTTAGGCTAATGAATATCGTATATCATTTCAATTTTTCTGGGGATATTATTAATAACCAAGTCAGTAAGTAAATTTCATGTTTTTCTACCTTTGTAAGACGATCTGAATAAGATAACAGCTAAAATTTGAAGTTGGGTTACTTTCCAATTCTGCCATGTATACATAATAGCACTTGCAAGGAGGTGATTGAGAAGACACAGCAACACCTGAGATGTATCAAGGTAGTAACTAAGAACTCTTAAATTGAACCAATTTGATTTTTGAACTGAAGATAGAAACTATTTACAGAAGAGAGTCAATATGAAGTCTAAAAAAAGGGAAATAACAACCAAAACAGAAACAGAATCATAGATACGGAGAACAAACTGATGATTGTCAGATGGGAGGTGGGTGGGGAGGGTGGGTGAGAGAGCTGAAGGGATTAATAAGTACAAATTGGTCGTCACAAAATAGTCACAGGGATGTGAATTACAGTATGTGGAAAATAATATTGTAAAAACTATGTATGGTGTCAGATGGGCACTAGACTTACTGGGGAAATGCTTTGTAAATTATGTAAATGCCTACCTACTGCACTGTACATCTGAATATAAAACAATATTAAATGTCAACTATAATTTTAAAAATATATGTAGTCATGGGATATATAGTACAGTATAGGGAATATAGTCAATGGTACTGTAATAGCTCTGGAAGGTGTCAGATTGGTAGTGGACTCCTTGGCGTTATCACTTTGTGAGGTGTGAATGTCTATGTTCTTTTGCACACCTGAAACTAATAATCATTTAAAATAAGTAAGAAAAAGGAAGATAGAAATTCATTAATGTATGTAGCTTTGGCATTGTCCAAAGGTGTGCACACCCTCATTGGGGGACCCCAGAATGCCATGATAGTTTGGTTTCCTACAGAGCAGTGTGCATCAGATTATCATGGCTTGATGGTGCTGGCCAGTGAATTCACCAGTTGGACCCCTTTTGCCTCCAACTTGAAACATGCAGTTTTGCTTCCCGTTGTTTCTACCAGCGGTCATGCAGTCTGAAAATATTAAATGGAAAATTCCAGACAGAAATGAAAAATTCATAAATTTTAAATTGTGTGCCATTCTGAGCCGTGTAATGAAATCTGAAAGGTCATGCTATCCAGTCCAGGATGTGAATCATCCCTTTGTCCAATGTATTCATGCTTGTGTGCTACCACCTGTGAATCACTTAGTACCCACCTCAGTTACCAGACTGTCATATATCACAGGGCTTGTGTTCAAGTAACCCTTATTTTACTTAATGATGATAACAAAGCACAAGAGTACTGATGTTGGCCATTTAGATATGCCAAAGAGGCCATAAAATGCTTCCTTTAGTGAAAATATTAAAGTTTGGTATTACTTGTCATTCCAGGCATCCACTGGGGATCCTGGAACATATCGCCCGAAGGTGAGAGGTGACTAATGTATAGGGAGAGTGCCTATACACAGGTATCCAGGTCCTCTGCAGGCATTTACTCACTGCAAATGAATGATCTGGGACGTTTTACATCAAAAGGGTAAGAAAATTTCAAAGTTCCTTCTAAAATGTCAGTCATGACCTATTACGCTTTTGCAGCACATGACGATGTCTTGGTCAATGACATATCTCATATACAATGGTGGTCCCATTAAGATTATGATGAAGCTAAACATTCCTATCACATAGTGATGTCGTAGCCATGTCTTGCAGTGGTTCTCAACCTTCCTAATGCCACGACCCTTTAATACAGTTCCTCATGTTGTGGTGACCCCCATAAAATTATTTTCGTTGCTACTTCATAACTGTAATTTTGCTACTGTTATGAATCATCATGTAAATATCTGGTATGTGTTTTCTGATGGTCTTAGGAGACCCCTGTGAAAGGGTCGTTCGACCTCCAAAGGGGTCACGACCCACAGGTTGAGAACTGCTGTCTTAGAGCAATGCCTATGGGTTTGTGGTGATGGTGTAAACAAACCTACTGCCCTGACAGTTGTGTAAAAGTATAGACAAATAATTATGTACAGCACTTGATATATATAATACTTGATAATAAACAACCATATTTACTATATATACTTTTAATCATTCTTCTAGGGTATACTCTTTCTACTTAATGTTTGCTGTAAAACTATGCAGTCTATCCCAGCCAGCAGCCTCATCAGTTACCATGTCTCAATTAAATCAAGCCCAAGAGAAAACAGGGCAGTCTCATGTTTTGTTCATCATGGCCCCTGAATGCACAAAATCCACAAATATTACTGGTTAAGAGGCCACATCGAGGGATTAACCTGAAAACAACTAAATTTGGAAATTTGAAATTTTCTTATCCTACAAAGGTAGAGAATCAGTGATGCTTAGTGCTTGCCTGTCAAGCATGTCCCATTCCAACCACAGCTACAGTCTTGAACAAGAACAAAGTGATGGAAACTGTACAAAGATCTGCTTCATTGAAGGTAACTACAGCAAAATTCATGGGCCTCCATTAGACATGGAGGAGCTTCTAATGGCCGGCACTGACGACCAGACTCAGAGGCGTACGTACCCCTTAGAGCACTACAATCCCGGCCAAAGCAAAACTGTGTACCATGTTGAAAGGCTGAACCCGACTATGATGCTGAATTTACTGCTGGCTCTGTATGATTTAAACTATTCAAGAATTGTTACTCATTATAGAATGTGAAAGTGAGTGGTCAATCTGCCAAGGCTGCTTTGAAGGCAGTTAAAAATATTTTGGAAGATCTAGATAAGCTGCCCATGAAGAAGAAAAATTACTTGCCGGAGCAAGTATTCAATATGGGTAAAACCTCCCTATTCTGAAAATGGATGCCTGAAAGGGCTTTCATCCCACAAGGCTAAGTCAATGTCAGGTTTCAAGGCTTTTAAGGGCGGGATAAGAGTCTTGCTTGGGGGCAATGTTGCAGGTCACAAATTGAAATCTTTTGTGATCTGGCAAGGTGAGAAACCCAGGGCCTTTAAACATATCACTAAGCACATGCTGCCCATGTACTATGGAAACAGTAAGGTATGGATGACACAGCGTCTCTTCCAAGATGTCTTCCTGAATAGCTATGCCAGTGAAATGGAGTACTTTGGAATAACATACCTTTCAAAATTTTGCTTATGTTGGTAATGCTCCCAGACATCCTCCTTTTATTGGTGATCTTCATTCCAATATCAAAGTGGTGTCTCTCCCTCCAAACACATCTTTGTAAACAGATGAAGGAATTACTGCAGCTTCTATGGGCTACCACGTGAGGAACTTTGCTCAAGCTATTGCTGCAGAGGAAGATGCAGATGCAATTCTAGAATTATATCTATGACTGCATCGTGAACCTTGCTTAGATTTGGGGCGGTTACCACCAAGGAGTCTATAGATGGCATCAGTCCCTAACTTCAAAGGATTTCCAAAGGATAAGGAGGCAAGTCAAACCTGTGGTTTAGACAGCAAACACTTTAACCTAGGTATGGATGAGGGCAACATGCAGGAGCTCCCAGAGGCAATTCCTGAGGAAGTGACTAATGAGTTGTTGGAAATGGAATAGGAATGCATATAGCTGAAGAAGAGGGAAAAGGAAATTGTAGAACCACAAATCCCAAGAATTCAGTGAAGGGATTAGCAGATTCTTTTGCAGACTTCATCAAGTTCCTTACAAGTTTGAAAACATGGACCCCAACACCAAAAGGTTTTCATTAGTAGAGAGGAATGTTCATGGATGCATTCTCTGCTTATAAGAGAATCTATGATAAAAAGATCAAGCAAACCACCAAGGAGCACTTTTGAAGAGTAACAGGGCCTCAGGAATAGTCTCAGGCAAGTCCTTCAGAAAGTATTCCAGAAGGCACTGATGTCATTCAGGACAGCTCCAGGAGTGTTAGTCCCTGAAGATTTTCTAGTGGAACAAAATGTGGAGGTGCAAGACAATAGGTAATATTGATGACCTGACACCATGTGGGCCTGGGCTGTGTTTGTCTTAAACACTTCAAAAAAATTTTAAATTTAATAGAAAACATATAGAGTAAGAATATAAGGAAAATATTTTTGTACAGCTATATGTATTTAAGTTATAAAAAACTTCAGCAGTGAAAAAATTAAAACATTTATAGTTAAAATGTTGCAATAAGCTAAGGTTAATTTATTATTGAAAACAGTTTATAAATTTAATGTAGTGTTTAGTGTCCTGTCTTAGGCCTTCATATTCACTAACCACTCATACTCACTGACAGCAAGTTCCCATCCTGCAAGGTCCACTCACGGAAAGTGCCCTATTTAGGTGTTCTATTTTTTAAATCTCTTATACCATTATTTTTACTGTACCTTTTCTGTTTAGATACAGAAATACCATTGTGTTACAGCAGCCTACACCATAGCCTAAGTGTGTAGGGTACACAATCTAGGTTTGTTTTCAGTGCATTTTATGATGCTCCCACAATGACAAAATTGCTTAACAACGAATCTGTCAGTACCTACCCCCATCTGTTAAGTCATATATGACTAATTTGATGGGAGGGCAAGTACAGTCAAGCACTGCCTAACATTTCAAGTCAATGACAGAACACACGTGATAGTGGTCCCATAAGATTAAAATGCAGAAAAATTCCTATCACCTAGTGACATCATAAGCTCCATAGCAGCACAGCTCAAACACTCACGTGTTTGTGAGGCTGGGGTAAACAAACCTACTGACAGGCTAGTCATATAAAATTATCTAGGCTTGTATTACATTCACTCTGATGTTTGCACAAAGACAAAATTGCCTAAAGATGCATTTCTCAGAACATATCCCCATCATTAAGCAGCTCATGACTTGCATAATCAAACATAGCATACTGTAAACAAGATACTTTAGTTGATTTTATCCATGCTAGTCTCTGTAAATGTTGAAACGAAGATTGTTTTCAATTAGTCATATGTCTAGTACCCAAAGAATGTCACCTATCAATTTATTCTCAAAACTTTTAATAGAAGCAGCTATATATTTTTGAGTAGGTGAATTTGCAAATACTGATTCATCAAATAATGACTATTTTTTTCCTTGACTCGATTCTTGTAGATCACAAAACGTGAGTTTTGTCGGCTCCTCGGAGTCACAAAGAAAATGAAAACGTTTAAAGAATCGATGGAGATGATTTATCTTCATTTCATACAAGAAGCACCAAATTCCAATTACCCAATGTATAAAGAAAGATACTATCTGTGCAAACTCTATTTGCAACTCTAGATTTTAGAAGTTTTACTGTGGGAAATTAAGATATAACTTGTAAATGTCTCAAACTAAAGTCTGCTCCTTTAAAACCTCAATCTTGAACCATTTTGTATTCAAAATTTGGAAAATGTGGCATATTATTTTTCTACCTTCCTAAAGTATTGAGGAAAAACTCATGGTGACTTACTTAAACTGTTTTCATTTCAATGAACTGTCAGCCTCCTTACAAAGGAGTCATTAGATTGCCTACTGGGTGCACTGAAAAGCCATGAGGTAGGAGGTGGGGTTTATGTGTACATCTCAGTTTCAAAAGAGGAAATCAAAGTAAAGCCATTCCAGGTACAGAGCACTCATTACAAGGCTTCATCATGTCACAGGTCTGATTTGATTTGTTCCCAAAGGCACCAGAGCTGGTGTTGAGATAATTCTAGCATGGTGATGAGATAATCAGGTATGCACCTTTGAAAGCTAACTCTGCAGTAGAATGTAGACAATGGAATGGAGATTAAAACCAGACCATTCTCAAAAGTGCTTTAAATTGCCAGGGATTTTGGTTTTATGCAGATGTCCTGGGCCCCAGCCCTGATCATCTAAATAGAACCCCTAATCTCCATTTTTCACAAGTACTTTGGATGATAAGATACCACGTGGAGATGAAATCATAATCAACTTTCAAATTAAAGATCTTTCAAAGAGGCTTAAAATTATTCCTAAATTTTTGATAATATAAAAGATATTGTACCAAAAGACTGTATCAAAGATAACCTCCTCTCAAAGTAATACAAAGTTAACTGTTTTTCTGGTCTTATACCATATACAAGAGATGTCTAGAAAGTATCCAGCCATGAAGTATTAAAAATAGAGGCATTTATGGCTAATTTTTTTCTGCACAGCTCGCGTAAATGAGGGCTTAAGCTGGTATTTTCCAGCCTAGAAATCTGAAGTCACATGTAAACTGGTATCATCTCAAACTTAATTAACAGTACCTTTGTCACAAAGAAGGTTCTTATGCCAAGTCCAGCTTATCACCTATTTATACAAGTCAAGAGAAATAAAATAGCATAACATTACTGTGTACTGTTTAAGGAATTTTTATTAAAGCAAGAATTTTATAATCCAAATTACGTTTCCTTGCTCAGTTATCAATTCTGTTATTTAAAACAGAAGTGACATTCTGAGCTATTCCACAGTAAAGAATTACAAAATTAAAGAAAGGAATGCTTTAAATTTTTGTACTTTGCTGAAAATTCTTTATCCCAGGGTCTATAAAACATTAGTTTTTTTATATTTTACTATTTTTTTTTGTTTTTTTTTTTTGTTGTTGTTGTTTTTAAATCATTAAGTAATCTAGGACTAGCATTATGTTTGCTAGACCTGGCATTTGCTCGGTACATAAGGTTCAAAGTTTCCTTTCCTTTTTTTATTTATTTTATATTTTGCAATGTTTTTTTTTCCATAATATTTAAGTTTTTCGATGTTTAGATATTTTTCTTCGGTGAAGCACGCACGAGTTTCTTTTCATCATCCCTGATCAATCTGTAAGTGTGGGGGGAGGGAGAAAAGATTATAATCATCAAACTTGCTATGAGACTAGATCTTAATTATTCCAACCACTAAACAGAAAGGATGGTTATGTAGTGACAGAGGTGCTATTTACTGCTACAAAGGCAATCATATCACAATATAAAAATGTGTGAAATTAACTGGTACACCTTAAATTTGCCCATATGTATCAAATACTTCAATAAAATCAAAACCAACAAAACAAGGAAAATAATGACCAATACTAGTATGGGTCAGTAGCAAATTAAGGCCTTGGGCCCCATTTAGCCTACAGCCTGTTTCTGCTTTATCAGAACACAGCCATTTGTTTACATACTGGCTATGGCTGCTTTCACACTAACACTATGAGTACAGTCACTGTTACAAAGACAAGGCCTAAAAAGCCAAAAATATTTCCTATCTGATCCTTTACAAAAAAGCTTTGCGAATCTCTGGTCCTGGTCATCCTGCTTCCTGGGAGTAATAAAGGGCAACAGTGGAGGCCTAAGGGCAACTGTCATAGCTGCCACCCAAGGAAAGGTATTAACTATGAGCCCTCCAAGAGCACAGAACCGGGCCAACCCCTGTTACAACAGTATTAAAAATTACTACACAAAATGTTTGAACAAACTCTGATTTTAAAAATCCAAGTCTATTATCAGTAACAGGGAAAACTTCCTTAATTCTTCTAATTATGTCTACATCTTTTGAAAAATTAACAATACATTTGGATTAATGGTAAAAAAAATTTTCTTGCTATGTTTCAAAATATGCTCAAACTGTTATACAAAAATTAAGGAAACAAGCTTAAAACAATCAACACGGGGGAACACTCACTTTTAAACAGTTGGAACACCAGTGGTACTGTTAACTGCTTTCTGGGCAGCCTCTTTAGCTTGGTGGGCTTGTAGCACAGCTACAGCTTCATCAACCTAAAAAAGAGAACAAACTGGCTCTGCAAAGGAGTAACTAGAAGAACTTCAAATTGACACAAATGTCCAAAGGTAAAAGTGGAAACAACTACTAATCAAAAAACCATTCCAACTGTATTCCTACATCTGTTTTTGGGTTCCATTCCACCACTGTTCTAGAATTATGAACCCTCTTAAACTTCTTATTCTCTCTCCACCAAAAATCCACCCAAAGTTGAGAAATATCAGCAAATATCTTTATCTCCAATAAAGCAGCAACAGAGTTAAAGAGAATGTGGACATGACTGAAACCAAACTCTGCCACTTATTAGCTGTGTGAGCATTAGGCAAATTATTCAACTTCTCTATGCTTGTTTCCCTATTTATAAAATGGGAATAGCATCATAGGTTATTATTAGAATTTAATATTTACAAAGCTCTTAGAACTGTGTGTAGCTTGTATATAGCACTTTTAAATGTTCTGTGAAATTAAGTTCTTACAAAATGCCCTCAAATTATGTCATATCTCAGAGGCTGTTACATGAATGATAAATTTAAATTACTTTGGAACGGAGAGACTCCGGAGACTCAAGCATGTGAAGAAGTTCTGAATTATCGATCTCCAACAACATGCCAGTGATTTTACCAGCAAGAGTAGGGTGCATGGCTTGAATAAGAGGAAACAGCCGTTCACCTAGGAACAAAAACATTCAAAGTCTTTCAATCAAAAGAATTTTAAAGGCATATACCATATTATAACTGGGGTTTAAGAACCTTTTGTATATAGCAACTATATGCTAAATTATTGTCTTACCATTTTAGTGCTTCTATGGGAAAACTGTTAGAACAAATTAAGATCCACCACAGGGCAATTAATTCTTGGCAGTATGAGTTTGCCAAAAAATGAGATTAAGCTATGTTACTATAGTGTTGTCAGATCTGTACTCAGGCAAAGTCAAAGTTGTTTCCAAAATTTTGGTCACATTCCCTCTACCAAAAATATGGTGGGGGACACGCTAAGTAATGCCTTATTACCATAACCCATCAAAAGCAATGTATTAATAGATTTCTGGGCTTTTTATTATTAGGCAGACAAACTGTGCTATCATAATCATTCATGCCAATTCATATCAATCCCCCAACCCTGTCATAACTAGGTACAAAGGAGGTATCTTCCTGTTTTCTAGTCTCTCTGTAACTGAGAAGGTGGGACAAAGGGAACTTACCCAACATTTGCTTTTGCTCTTGAGGAGGGGCAGATGCCAACATGGAAGCAGTCAAAGGCTCCTGACCTTGTACGTGAACAGCAGGCTAGATATAAAACAGGAACATTTCCCAAATATAAATATAAACACAAGACGCTAAATCAGAAAAACAGCCTAAGGGAGCCATTAACACTTATAAGCTCAATTATAACCACATGGAAATATTTCACTTTTTTAACCTGGAGTATTCTTTGGAACCATATTTCTATGTGGTTGCAAGGTTAAAAAAAAAAAAAAAAGTAAACCAAACCTCACAAACTAAACTTGATTTCACCCTTTCTTTCATACAGCTCTGGCAAGTAAAACTATTAAGCCACACAAGTAAATTCAGGATAGGGACTGCAAAATGCTTATCTAATTCCCACAGTATAAGGCAAATAAGACATTTTTACATATTGTCCATTAATGGAACATCAATTAACAAGATGTTCTAGATAGCTTAAACTCTCCTATATTACACAGTTGTCTTTAATTTCTTTGACTCCAACCAAGGGCTGGCATTTTTATAAAGTAACCATCATATCTGTACCTGCTGCATGGTAACTTGTGGCTGTGCGTTCAGATGTTGCTGAGGATTGCGGACTCCCGCAGCATATTTATACTGTGGAACGGTGCGGACAGCAGGAGTAGCTGCAGCAGCAGCAGCTGCAGGACGTGGACCCATTGTCTGTGTTGATGTGTTAGCTTAAAAAAAATAAAATATTTTTGTAGTTTTACCTTACTACTTCAAATTGGAGGTCAATTTTTATGGGCAGGGTTAAGGCTCACCAACACGCTGTGTTGACATGACTCGAGGAACCTGTGAGGAAGCTGGTCTCATAGTACTAAATGGTGGTCTAGGAGCGGCTGGGCGGATAGCACCGGGCATATTTTGGAATGCTACATTTAAAGACATGAACACAATTAACTTGGGAAAACTCATTGAAGTAATTTTTTTTAGAGCTGAGGCTTGCACAAAAGGCTAAAAGTGACCAACTATAAATACCATTTCTTAAAGCTTAGTCTCCTACCTGCCATTTTTGCATTTATCAGATCAGAGAATTGGTAAATAAAAACACCCATTCATATAAAAACAATTACTTAGTATCTGAACATGATACATGGACCTCAATCCAACTGCTCCTGCAATACAGCACTACTCCACAGGGCAAGGCTGAAAGGCAGAACCCTAGGGTCCTCATATGTGGAACAAGATCTTTGAAAACTACTGCCTAACCAAATATGAAATTAAGAGTTGGATTCATTCCCAAACTTAAAAAGGAAAATCAAACTAGCATAGAAATCACCATCTTACTGGATTTTTTTTTAATGCTAGGATCGCCAAAATAAACAGATAACCATGAATTATGAAAAGTTAATATACCACTGAAATATACAGCTAATTTGCCTCATGTATATTTTTATTCCAAATAATTCACCACCTCAATTAAGAGAAAAATGAAAGGCTTACGATGAGGTCTGGCACCCTGAGCAGTCCAGCGAGGACTTGGTCTTAGTTGAGCAATTTGGCTAGGAGGATAGTATGCAGCACGGTTCTGAGTCTACAGAAAGCAAGCAAGTACACATCAGCAAAAGAAAAAGCAAATCAGCTAGTTAAACACTCTTGAAACAGCATGTTTTCACACTAAGTATTTTTTTCAAGTTCAATCAGAATTCACACATCTCAGTATTTTCATCTTAAGGCTTCATTACTATTTTGGGCACAAAACACTAAAAAATAACCAAATATAAAAACCTTTATGAGGTTTCTGTTCTCTTCTAAAACCTACCTGTGGGATAGCTGCCATGAAATAACCTGAAGGAGGTGCTGGCTGGTAGGGGTTGATGACAGGGTTGGGCACAGCTCTCACACTTGCCATCCTTTGCATGTACTGGTTAGTGAGGTGGGCCTGGCGCTCTTCTTTGCGCTGAGCTAAAGCTACATACAATGGCTTGGTGGCCACAATTCTACCATTCATTTCTGTAACTGCTTTAGTGGCTTCTTCTGGGGAGGAGAAACATACAAAACCAAACCCTTTGCTGCGACCACCCTCCATCATAACCTATTAAAAGAAAAAAATAAAACAGGGTTAATGCAATGGTAGAATGAAGCACAAAAAAGAGAGCATTATTAGTCAATTACAGTCATTCACTCAAATAACTAAACCCTGCTGACACTTTCATCATTTTTTCCCACAATTTTTCCTTAATACCCTCCAAAGGGCAAGCTACACATATACATTATGCTCACCAAGCAAAAGAGAAAGTGAAGGGGTGGAGATACAACAGCAACTTTTATAGGTATTTAATTAGGTATTAGATTTTTAATATTAAGGGTTTTAATTTTAAATACACACAAGGCCTACTAAATTTGACCCTTTATCGCACTAAAAATATCCACAATTAAACTTTGACTTTTTTAGCAATTCAAGCTAAGGAGAAGCTGCTTTATTACTCTTTGGTGAGAGAGCAGTTGAATCTTATAATACCCACTATTTTAAAATGAAAATTTCACATTCAAGACAAGGGCCACAATTATTAGGGTATAAACAATATTTAGGAGGAGGCTTCCATTCACTGCAAAGATCTTTTAAACGAGCAATGAAGTTCTTACAAGCCCCATAACATACGTAAATATCCAACTATAATAAACAGTATGCTGGTGGAACAAACAGAACAGTCCAATGATCTCACTTATTGCATCAAAACAAACAAAACAAAACAAAAGACAAACAAAAAGGAGAATACAAACAAAAAACACATGTTCTTAAATACAGAGAACAAGCTAGTAGGTGCCAGAGTGGTGGCGGTGGTGGGGAACCGGTAAAAGCAATTGAAAGGTACAAATTAGTAGCTAAGAACTAAATCATGGAAACATAATGGCTATAGTTAATAGAAATAAAATACTGTATTTCATATTTGGAGGTTGCTAAAAGAGTGGATCTAAGTTTTTTATCACACGAAAAAAAATTTTTGATGTATGATGATGGACTGTCGTGACCATTTTGCAATATATACAACTACTGAATCATTATTTTGTACCCCTGAAACTGTTATATGTAAATTATATCTAAATTTTTAAAAAAGTCCTGAACAATACCCATACAATTATGGAAATTTAGTACATTAAATTAACATTTACACTGGGCACAACTGAGAAGAAATTAGATCTCTTATTCGTATCACATTCAAAAATAAAACTGCCAAACAGGGTCTCAATCTGAACATATAATGCAAAAATACAGGGAAAAAATCTAAGAGGACACAAGATCCCTAAGTCATAAGTAAGACTGGAGAAAATACTTGCAATATACAACAGAGATGATGTAAAATTCTCTGTAAATTAATAAAAAGACAACCAATGCAATATAAAAATATGCAAACAATAGGCAAAACTAGCAAATACATGAAAAACATGTCGTTATTTAAAAAGGTGTACTAAATTAAGACACAGAAATCTGTCAGCCCTGTTGGACAATTTGGTTTTATCAATTTTAAATACACATTCTCACTAATTAGCAATTCCAATTCTAGAACTTTAGAAATACTGGCATGTGCACCAAGATTTAATACATGTAAAAGAATGTTTATTAGACAGATGTGTCTAACAGTGGAAACATGCAAAGCAACCCAAATGTTTATCAATACAGGTATAATAAAATACTTTAATTTATGGTGTACCCATACCTAAATGAGAAAATGCCTGAAATGAACATGTATTTGGATCTATTAAATAAAACAGCAAAATGCTGAATATGTATAGTATGATCCTGTTTTCTAAAAAACTTTATACATATAAACTGAACAAGCATGGAAAATTATCTGGGATGGCCAAACTTCTTTTTGGAGACTGAAAATGGGGGATGGAAGGTCGCCTTTCAACCTTTTACTTTGATAAATGTTTTTTCAGCAAGCATTATTAAATCACCATAATGACCTCTTCCTCCAAAATAAATTCTTGCCAAATTTTTCACCTTTTTGTCAACAGTCATATTACAAATCCAAAAAGGACTTTTTAAAAGAGACTCAATGCTCTCCTTTGTAAAGCATGCATGCACCATATTCAAAGTAAACTGATAGAAAATATTCAATTTACACAACTTTCAGGAATACACTGAGGATAAAGACACTTAAATTGTATCACATTCCAGGTACTCTTACAAAAGCGTAGGCTGAAACATAATAAGGCAACCACATCCGTGTTTTTACTTATATTCATCTACCATGCCCCCTTAACATTTCTGGTATTTTCACAGAAGCCCCCTTGGTGAGTGGGTTGCCAGTAGAAAGAGGCATCACAAGGTCATTCCAGAACACTGAGTTTTAATTTTTCCTGTACTTTTTCTTGAGAATCTGAATGAAGTTTTAGACACTTCTCCCGCTCCCCAAAAATACATGTGCACAAAACTTTATATACAGAAGGATTCTTGGACCATGAACATCATTAAAAAATACCTAGAGCAGAGGGTTCTTGAATCAAAATTCCAGAATTTACAATACAATCCTACTGATTTTACTCTATCTTTACTGTTAAGGATTTGAAGTTTGACTCCACAGAATGAATTGAGCAAGTAAACATAGATTAGCCTGACAGTTAACAAGTACAGATATCTAATAAATTGCCTTCTTTAACCAGTTAAGTAACTAGTTTAACAGAGTACAGAACAATGCTTATTACCAAGAATCAATCAGTAACTAGGTTATCAAATGCAGCCTTCCTCAGAAAATTATTCAGAACTCCCCATCTGCAAAAATAAACCATAGGGCTACAATATCCACTTCAAATTTGAATGTTTTTGACGTAATGAACCAAAAACTCAATTTCCAGAAAAATAAGATTTGTTTTTGGGGAGGGACCCTATTTGGCTATTCATTTACAAAATAATGTGAAATTTACATACATATATTCACATATATGGATTTTTCCAAAAGCTTTTTAAAAATTTCACATGCTTTACCTTTGCACTAGTGATTGTACCAAAGGGAGAAAACTCTTTCCGGAGACGTTCATCATCAATACCATCATCAAGATTTTTCACATAAAGGTTAACACCCTAAAAACAAAAAAAAAAACCAAAAAACTATAGAAAAAGAAGGAAAACCATGGGGTACTTCAACACACTTCCTGTTGTTTTATCCCATGTTTCTTCTCCTTTCCCCTTCTCAAACCCTCCAGTTACCTGGCAGTAACAGAAATGAATATAAAATAGGTTTCCCTCATCCCTGTCTTAGTTTGCTTGTTCAATTAAAAATGAACCTGGTATCTGGTGATCCTATCTTGCTTCATCTGTTCAAATTTGCGTTTAAGTTCCGTCTGCCGTTCCACTTTTTTCTGAGCTCGACCAACGTAAATTTGTTTTCCATTGAGCTCCTTTCCATTCATCTCATCCACAGCCTTAAGGAAATCACAAAAATATTAACTAACTTGTAAAGTTCATTTCTTTAACAATAAAGAAAATCTGTTAGATTGACAGACCCATTTACAAAAACAAAACTTTCAGGTTTGGGGGGAAAAAGTTTTCCAATTTATATTCTCAAAACAAGTATATAAAATGCAACTAATTCAAAACAATACATTTAAGGACAAACATGCGCAACAGTCTTTGCTATGCATGTAAATTTCAACACAAGAAGAACCAACTTTATATCTCCCCTTTACTATATAAAATACAGAAAACCCACAATGCCTTTGAAGTCTTACTTTCTGTGCATCTTCATGCCTTTCGAAGCTTACAAATCCAAAACCTTTGGATTTCCCGTTTTCATCAGTCATTACTTTCACACTTAAGGCGGGTCCTAAAAAAGTTTTTTTAATTATTCGAAAAATATTCCATATAACATTTACTTTATATATTTCAAATTTCAACATACAAAGCCATGAAAAAAAAAGGGATTAAAAAAAATCTAAGCCTTCAGAAATTTATTTGTACTCTAAATGCCCTCCTTCTGACCATGGACACTACATATTCTCCTCGAAGATCCTTTATTTCTACTAAGAAGTTAAGGAAATACTATATTCCCTGTAGCATTCCTACTTCTATTTATGAAGGCATACTTTAGGTAACTAAAAAATGAAGTTGTATTCTTAGCATTAGTACAAAAACAGTTTTTGATTACAGAAAAATTTCAAGATGTATGGGCACATGTAGATTGTTAGTTTTCAATGTACCTCAGTCCTAAGGCTGTATTTCCAACTCTGTTACACAAAACCACAAAAAAAAATAACTGATAAATTTACACACTGGTGTTCAATTAACATAGCATTATTCCTTTGGGATAAGTGGTTAACAATATCCAACATTAGAAATAGCTAATTAAAAAAAGGCAGATGAAATATACAAAAGCTAGTCATTAAAGAAAATACGAGGTAAGATGTGAGACAGGGTGTCATTATTCTAATTTTACACAATTCATCTTTGTGCAAAATGACAATGTTAAAGGAATAGAGGGTTCAGTGTGGCATGCTAGCTTGGCATAGAAAAGTATTAGATTTCCTAATTCTTTATTATCTCAAGTGCTTTCAAAAAAACCACCTATTTAAGTTCCCAACAAAAGGAAAGCAAAGGGTAAGGGGCAAGCAAATCATCTGCAAACTGTACAATTTAAGGTTCACTTGATCACTTAATACAACTATCTAGTAAGGCTGGTTACACTTCATTAATTTGAAGTTTAATGAAGTTAATTTGAAATGCAAGGAAAGAGTAGTTTAAGATCCCATGGATTCAAGTGGCCATCTAAGGAAATATCCCTAGAAAATCTGAATTTTTGGCTGTCGGTAAACATTGTTTCAAATTGTTCAAATATGATGCTACTGAGACTGGCCAACTAGTTTAAAGCTTGCTGGCTTTCCTGTCCCATAATTAAAATTGCACTCCAACCTAAGTTGGCTGTGTCACATGCATGCCTCTGATGAGAGAGGATCTGTTTAAATGCAAAAATCCACAATTTCTTAACAGAGCACCTTTTAAAATTTGTTCCAATTACACAGTGACACCCTTATGTAATAACAATGCTATTACTTTTTAAACTAGATAGAATTCTATTTACACGAGGGCTAAAAAGTATCCAGCCATGTAATATGAAAAACATGCATTTATTTATAACTGGATTTCTTCCAGACAACCTTCGTATACTACTTTGCAGTATAAAAGACTAGCAGTATAGCTCAATTCAAATAACTACTAATACTTAAAGTACCAATGTTAAGTCTCATTTTATTTTAGTATAAAGAATTAGCCAAACCTAATGCTGAGTATTTACTCAGAAGTTTGAGTGTAAAAATTTAATTCAGACACATTACCAAACTTGCCAAAGAGTTCCTTAAGGCGCTCATCATCCATGTCTTCTCCAAAATTCTTGATGTAAACATTGGTGAACTCTTTTGCCCTAGCTCCAAGTTCTGCTTCCCGTTCTTTACGAGACTTAAATCGTCCAACAAATCTAATAAAATATGAAAGGACTATAAAATTAGGTTCCATTTTATGAAGTTCAAATTAAGTCTGATTTGTAAATGTTACTGATAATTTCAGGGTCTAATAAAGAGCACATTATAAAACAGAAATAAGGCCTCAAATGAAGAAATGAAAATATAAAATGTAAGAACAAACCTCTTAACTACAATTACAAGTAGAATACTTTTCTTAAAATACACTTATCTCCCTTCTGTCCAGCTAACCCAGGGTTAATGAGGTCACACCTATCAATATAAATGAGTGGGAGCACACATGCACCATGCCAATGAAAACACATAAAAACTTTCATCACTGCTGTGTCAAGTGGCCCTTACACTTTGTTTGCAATCTCCTACATTAAATGTAGAGTTCTGAATTCTGTACGCTTCACACACAATAGCCAGGCATAATTTTCTTTCCAACACTATCAACAAAATGTAATTAAAAACTTAAGTTTTCCCCTAATATAAGTACATGTGTCATTAAAAAATATTTAATATATATCAAAGCAGAAAACCATCACCTATAATCCCACTCAAATCATGATTAATTTTTCATTTGTCTTTTTGTTTCCGTGTTTCAGAATGTTAAAGGAGATACCTATGATTATATTTCCTTATACACCCCCCCACACACATGGTGGTTGCTTCTCCATGTTAATTTTATAAATGTTCTCAATGAGAGCATAATATTCCATTGTGGACATTAACTTTCTGCCTCTGTAAAAAATGCTGGACTTTATGGGGCTATTTACTCTTAGGGCTGAGTTGCAAAAATTATGGTAGGTGTATAAGTGATCTTAAGTTTACACATACAGTCTGTTTTCCAAAAAGGTTTTACCATTTTATGTTCAAACAGCAATAAATCAAGTATTTAATTTAGATGACCTCAAGGCATGGATGACAAACTCTAAGTTGTTTTCATCTGTGAATACTAATAATGTTGCATATTTCTCATTTAAAAATGTACTAAGATTAGCCTTTGTAAACATTGTTCATATTGAGTTGCTAATTTTCTTAGATTTATATGGATTCTTTACATATTAGTCTTTCCTTAATCATGCAACTGACAAGAGTTCAAACAGGTAACACCATGTGCATAAGGACTCCTTCATGTAAAGACCAACCACACCACCTGATGTGTTGATTAATGAGAATCACAACTTGAGAGTGATACAGCTGACTTATACCAACCAAACCCAATTTGCATGCCATCATTGCAAGGCAACTTGAACTCACAGATCATTTATAATATGACCCCAACAGCTGAAACTGCCCAGATAATTAACCAAAATCCACTGGCACTGAGGATATAAAAAAAAAAAAAAAAAAAAAAAAAAATTAAGATTTGTCATTTCTCTGGGCTCATAAAACCTGTCTTTTTATAACCTGTAGCAGAAAGTCTTACAGAGGTCTTATGTCATTATTTTAAAAGTTTTTCATAAAGATTAATCATGAAGATTTCTGGTTTAATTGAGCTTTATCGTTCTTTTTACAAGTAAAGGAGGTCAAAAGGGGTGTGTGTGTGTGTGTGTGTGTGTGTGTGTGTGTGTGTGTGTAAACCCTAACTCTAAACTCCATCAATAAATTGCAGTAGTAAAACCAAGTAAAGAGCTACCCTGGGCTATGAATTTAGACCACGGGGTTGTATCCTAACCTATGTGTCATACTAGCATGTAAACAGAGGGAAATTATTTTAGTCTCAGTTTCTTCAAATGTAAAAGGGGGTACTTAATACCTCAGGAATTAGATTAAGTTTTCTCTGAATTCCTAGTTTTTCAACTATGCACTTACTTTAAAAAAGATTTACATCCTAGTATACTCATTTTCTCCCTTTTCCTATTTGGTTTGAATGCTGACCATTTTATTAATTCACTGTTATTTGTATGTTACATTAAATACAGAGAAAAGACAATCATAAAATCTACAAAGATGTGTTTATTTTCTTCCTAACTGTATCTCTATAAGAATATATTAACCTGTAATATGAATGGTTTTGAACTATTAAACAGATTTGAAGCATGATTAACTAAATATTTATACTTACACTTTGCGATCATTTAGAAGCATCCCATTCATTTTTTCAATAGCTCTTTCAGCTGCTTCCTGTGTCTCAAAATGTACAAATCCATAACCTTTGGAACCATTTTCATCACAAACCACCTAGGAAAAAATGTATACAAATTTCATTACTTACTATTAATTTAGCATTTTTTCCAGTTTTCAGAAATACACCTAAATGTTGACCAACATGGGGGTTTAGGGACCCTTACCCCCACAATGCAGCACAGCTGGAAATCTAAATATAACTTTTAACTCCCCCAAAACTTAAGTTGTCCCTCAGTATCCATAGGGGATTGGTTCCAGGACCTCCTGTAAATAACAAAAATCCACACATGCTCAAATCCCCTATACAAAATACATTAGTCAGTTCTTTGTATCCACGGAATCCCAAACACAGACAGAAAACAGTATAGGTATTTACTAAAAAAAAACAAAAAACAAAAAAACTATTCATTTAAGTGGACCCATGCAGTTCAAACACATAATATGCAAGGGTTGAAGGTAACTTGTAGGCCACCTAACATGGGTATTTGGGGTAGAAAGATATCCAGTAACAGAGAGTATTACTATTTGAAGGAATAAACTATTAATAGCTAAGATACTGTAAATATGTTTACCTGTCACATTTTTGCTTACCTTACATGAAAGGATGTTACCAAAAGCAGAAAATGTATCATACAGTGCTTTATTATCAATGGATTTGTCCAAGTTTTTAATGAATATGTTGCCCACTCCACTTTTGCGAAGTGATGGATCACGCTGAGACCACATAATGCGTACTGGCTTGCCCTTTATAACATCAAAATTCATGGTGTCCAAAGCACGCTCCGCTACAGGAAGAACATTTTCAGAGTGAGTATTACTTCAAAATGTTTACAGGCCACTTAAAATTATTTAAAGTATTGTGCGTGGAGGGAGTGGTTGGGCACCCAATCTACCTCTTTTTAACCTTCAAGATGACTGGACCTTATATCGCAGTAGTATAGATGTAAACTTATAATGCAAAAATATAAGACAAGTACCAGAAACCCCAAATTCCCCACTCATTAATGGATAGCATACCACTAATAATTAATGTGTTTCTAAACAATCTCTTCCTTTAATTGCCATTAAATTTAAAAATACCTTTTTGTTCCTAGCCAACATAAAACCAAGATTCCCCTTCACATAAAATCTGCTTTATGAGCAATATAAAAAACATTAGGAAACTGAAGATCATCTACAGGTTGAGTATTTTATGGATTTTTAAGTATTTTAACTTCTTCCCTATTACTTGCCAAAATTACTTGTTTCATTCGAAGCTTATCCCTAACAATATTACACAAAAATCAGTCTATTTTCTTAAAAAAGAAAAGTTCCTAAATTATTGGGGGGATTTTCAGTGATTCATGGCATAACTTCCTATTGCTATGCTTAAAAAAAAAGTTCTAACCATCAGATCAAAATTTGAATCAGGCCTTCAAAAACTAATGTGAATTTTTGATATACCAGGTCTACTGGTCACGATTCACTATTAATGCTTTCTTGACATATAAAACTAGTTTTATTAATATCTTAGATTACTGTTTTACTTAGTAGCTGACAATGTAACCAATTTTTTCTGGATAGTGTTAGAAAATTTCAAAATCTACCCTATGATTTCAGGATCTATGAGTACCCTTAAAGAAACACTTATTAAAGAAGCTGAGGCTCAAAATGAAAAACTACATCCTTAAGTGAAAAATACTAATCCCTTAAGAGGGGTAAAACAGTGTATTTGAAATTCTACACCTATTTTCACAAATCCCATGCCAATGTAATGGTAAAGTTATTGAGGGGGTCAATTTCCTGGTTACTTCTTTCTAGTTTCATTTCCTAGAAGATAATGAGGATTATCTATTGACCACACCTACTCAGCTCCCCTAGTTTTTTAGCTGACTTTGCTTGAGCTTCTTTTGAATGAGTCACTTCTTCCTGTTAAATTGGAAACTGGTCACTTTCAGAAGCTATTTTACAAGTTTGTCCATGTAGCAATCAATTAAAAAAAATAAACCACTGAAAAAAGTATTTGGAAAGATACCAATTTGTACATAGAGAAACCAAACAATTGGAAGATGGTAAAATGCTATCTTCTTTTGAGCAGTGATAGTACAGTTCTATTGGTATAGACTGATAATATCTACCATATACTGTAACCATGGTAACCTGAAGTTCAACTTTTCAAATCCCAAGAAATTTTAAAAAATGGTTTTTGAAATTTTAATATGGTTAAGCTTAGAAAAAATAAAAGCCACTTTCAAAAGTTACCATTTTCCAGTATCTATAATCTGTTCAAGTTTTCTCTATCAACTCTTTAAATTGTGATTACATGACCCTAATATTATTTTACCTTCTATTCAGTGACAAAGCATGCCCAGAATAGGGAGGAAGTTATGGAGTGACATTTAGAACTACTGCTTAGTGAGCAAAAGGGCAGAAACCTGCAGTGCAGTTTTATAACTCCTGGCTCACTGTCACTCAATAGTCTACCTGCCCAAAAATCTGAGTATTAACTTTTAAATAGTGCAAAGCTGATCATTAAGTAATTTAAGTTCTATTAAATGAACCTAATGTAATAAAAGTTTAATTCCATCCTTAAAGTCTTTTCAACAAAAGCTAAAATGGACTGAAGGTGACTTCTCTAAGTCAACTGATCCAGATGTAAAGTAAACCTGGCAATACGCATCAGGCTACATATTGTATCTTGTCGAATTTTATTTTTTGTGAACTGTTTAACTTCAAAATAAAACAACACAAGGTTAGCTATACTTTTCCCCATAAATTTCAAGCTAACTCTAATCTGTTACTATGTACTCATTCTCCATGATTTAAGGATATTCTGGGCCATTTTAAAACATAAAACCCGACCTACTTGAATGCCACCATAGTATAATGGCCCAGCCCACACACTACACTCACAAGTAACACTTTACAGCCAAAATTGGTGAATACATTTTTAAAACCCCTCAAAATCACAAGAACTATTTCAGTAAAAAAAAAGTATTCTGAAATTACTTAAAAAAACTAAGTTGATTACAAAATTAAAATGATCTAAATTGCCTAAGAAACGATGGCCTTCAAAGGGGTCATCTTCTACCTTCCCCTCCTCTCACCCTGTTGTTAAAGTTCCAGTGAGAAATGCTTGAACTAGGGAAAAAGCCTAAATGCAAGTTTCATTAGTAGTTTACATTTCTAGAGCCATCTATTACTGACAAGTTATCTAAGAATGGGATTAGAAAGCTGAGGACCCCCACTACATCACCATATTAACTTTATTCTAAGTCCCTATGGCTCCCCTAGGCAATTGGGCCAGTAATGATCCCAGGCCTCGGGCCTGTAAGGGGACAGGGTTCAACACGTGTTATTTTTCGAGCACCAAATTAAACTTCCTCCCGGTCCTGGGGCGCCGGTAAGAGCCCCAGGTACAGAGAGCGCCTCTACCTATTACCAGAGGAAGGGGCTCGGCGCTCGACGCCCCAGGATCCCAGGGATACTGGCTGGAGCGCCGTTTAGAACCCAATCTCACCCACTCTCCCGGCGCGTCATCACCCTAAAGTTTGAGAGCGTGTGAGGCCGAGAAAATGGTTGCAAAAGAGGAAGTGGTCTGGCGTGCAAGGGGCGTGCGGCTGTCGGCTGCGCGTGTCCCCGTGGGGATGGAGAACCAGGGTCCTCGCACTCTCCTCGCCGGTTCTGGGTTGGGGGTGGGGGGTGACAGTCTTCCCGCCCCCTCCCCCCGGGCCCGCCGGCCTAGCCCGCCCGCTGCCGCATGAGCCTCATGGCCGCCAGCCCGCCCGCCGGGCCCGGCTTCTCACCGTCCGCCGGCTGCTGGAAGTTCACATATGCGTATCCCAAGGAGCGGCGGGTGATCATGTCCCTGCAGACCCGGATGGACAGGATGGGCCCGGCCGGGCTGAACTTCTCGTAGAGCATCGCCTCGGTCACGTCGGCGTGTAGATCCCCCACGTAGAGCGAGGCCATGGGGTAGCTCGGGGCGCTGGGGTTCATCTCGGCACGACTGCCCGCAGAGCCACAGGCCGCGACCTTTCCGTGAGAGGAGAGCGAGTACTGGGGCCGGGGGCCGGAGCCTGGGGGAGGGGAGCGGGGGCAAGCGCTGAGGGACAAAAATCAACCGGAATCGAAAACTACTCAACGGCCGCAGAACCGGGTCGATCCGCTGTCGCTGGCTGCCGGCTGGGGAGCTGGGGGTGGCGTTATCGGGTCCGGAGAGCTGGAAGGCCTCGGTCTCTTGGTTCCTTCTTGGAGCTGCTGCGGGGCCGCGGGCGGGCAGGTCGGTCTCGGCTGCTTCACCGGGTTATTTTATAAAAGAGGAAGAAAAAAAATAAAAGTCTCCGGCGGGGGAGACGCGGATATTTTGTAAATTTTTTTGGGTTTTTTAAAAGATTTTTTTAGATTTTTTTTGGGTTTTTTAATAATAAATGTGTGTTCCGAGCCCGGAGCACACACTCCGCACTCTCAGCACTAACCGCCGGGGAGAAGGGGAAGCACCGCCTCCTGCACCCTCTACTTATACTCCACCGCGGCACTCGCCCCGCCCCCGCGCGTCTGACGCCAGGGCCTACGTGAGCGTCAGCGCCGGAGGAGGAGGAGAAAAAAAGGCGACGGGTAGGAGGGAAGAGAAAACTGGAGGAGGAAACAGCAGAGAGGAAGAGAGGTGGCGGCGGTGGCTACTGTGGGTGTGGGTGTGGGGCTGAGACGACGGGGCGGGGCTTCTGCGCAAGCGCCGCGGCCGGAGGGGCGGGGCCCGCGTTACGTAGGGCCAGTGGGGGGAGGGGAGGGCTGGTTCGAAGGCGGCTCCGGAGGAGCCGGGTGGTACGGCCCCTTCTTCCACACACCCCGCCCCCTCCTCCCCTCCGAGGGAAGCGTTAACCCGTCACCGCGGCGGTGGGCGGTGCGCGGGGCTTCCGGGTTCCATGGCACTAACCAACCCCCACGTGCAGAGTCGCCCGGATCTTTTCCCGCGGCAGCTAAGTCTGCTCCACTCGCCCCCGCTCCACAGGGGGTCACCGGACACTAGTGGGCCGGCTTGACCCCTTCTGGGTGCAGTTTCCGAACCGGGCAAGAAAGGAGCCAGGGCTGGTCCCCCTTTTTCCTACTCAGACCGCACTACTAGTTTTAGCGGGCAGCGCCGCCACGCGCGTCGGCCGCAGAAGCGATGCCTGCTGGGACCTGAAGTCCCCAACGGCCGCGATGCCCGCTGATCCTAACTGACCGCGCGTCCTGGCCGCCCTCTCGGGGACCGCCAACCGACCCGGCGCTAGACCCCGGTGGCCGCACCCGCGGTCCCTCCAGTGGGGGAGGGGTCCTTGGGCTCCCTGTCCCCTGGTTTTCTAGCCTTAGACTCTTCTCAGTCTCTTCATTGGACTCTATGGCTGGTCAGTGGCTTTAATTTGGAAAAGCTGTCTTGGGGTCTTTGTCTGCTTCCCTTGTTAAAGTATCGTGATCACTATTAAAGTGTTGAATTGGAATCATTGATTCGAGGTATTTCTGCTAGAAATTTCTTTGAGGTAGAAGACAGTACTCGAGAAAAGTAAATGTTTTTCCTTATGGTATGAGTCTTACCACAGTTGTACATGTCACTACAGACCTGCAACCAAGCACATTTAGATACAGTCCCTTGGTAAAGTTCTACCAAGTACTATGACCAGTGTTTAAAACAACTTTGTACGAGTTGGGGCCTTTCATAGAAATGCTAAATTTAATGAATTGGTGCCTGTAGAAATACCAGTTAATAGGAATGACATTAAGTCAGCATACAAATTCCCACTTTAATGTAGTAATGTATTCTACAGTTTTTAAAGCATGTTCATAAACATAATTTGTTCCCTGCAGCAATCTTGTGTGGGAGGTGCAACAAGTAATAATTTCATTTTATTGTTAAGGGAACAGTCTCAAGTTAAATGATTGCCCAGTGCATTCTTTAATTCAATAAACTTCAGTGCATGCCAAATATATTGCCAGGTGTGAACTGAGTACTTTATTCTCTTTTAATTAAAATGTAAACCAGCAGAATCACATACAGTACTCTTTTTTTTTTAACCCCTATCTCCTATCTTGGTGGGAAGAAGATAATATTTCTGAAAACCATGTTGCCTCATGTGCTTTATTAGGCAAAAGAGCAAAACTTAAGACTTTATTAAGACACATCTATTACTAAATGATAAATCACCATTCAATCTATTGGAATTCTGTGGTTAAAATCAACCCATCAATATATTTATAGAATGCCTACCAGGTAGAGAGCACTGTATCTTTAAGTAAGGAATATAGATGACAGACAAAAATAAATTCCTGTCCTAAGAGGCTTATGATGAGTTTCTGATAGTCATGTAAGCATTAAAATCAGTACAATAAACATCCAATCCCAGTATATTTGGCTATGAAAGTTTTCTATTAGATTCTAACTTTGATTTCATAAAAAAAACGAGAGGGTGGAAATTCTATAATTGTACTTGAAAAGAAAACATGACTTCACCTTAATATTTTCATCAAATCACTGAATAGAGACATTATGAAAAACCAAATGGATAAAAGAGAGATGTATTCAATAAAGAAGAGTGAAGGGAGATCGTCTCTAATAATTTGGAAATTAGCCACCCTGAGTTAAAACTACCAAAACAATGCATAATTACTAAAATTATCCAGAGGATTTTACAATACTTCTGTTGAGGAAGACGAGGATACAGTTTCAGGTGGATCTCATTAAAACATGATTATAAGTAAAAGGTGAAAAAAAATGGTCTGCTTGGAGTCTGGAAAAATTTGTCAAAGATTAAGAGTTTAGCAAGCAGTGTCTGTGGTGGGATTGAGCACTCCAGTCACTAGAGCCTGGATTAAATAACTATCAAAAGACTTCTCTCTCTTATAAATCCACTTTGGACACCAACTTCCCAATTGAACAGTCCAATTAGTAGTTGAGCTTCCAGGGCACCCTGACACAGGAAATGGATGACCTGAATGGTAGAAGTATTCTAATCACTGGAAACGTATATCAGTTCTTTGTAGATTAATAAATACTTTGGGAAGGAAGCTAGCCATTAGGACTTCTCTGCAGCTGTGGTTTGATATTCAAGGGATGTCATTGTCATATTTGAAGGAGGTACAGGTGAGTATGTGCAAGGAAAGCTATTATAGAAGCAAAGTCCGTCCCTTTGCTTCTTGGGTGACTAGTTGAATCAGGAGAGGGAGTCAGAGCCTATCTCAGAATGGAAACAGGAGTGAGATCTGGAACTTTAACCAAGAACCTAGTCCCTTGATCCATCAATCAAATCACTTCTATCTCCAAGGAATTCCTTTCTCTCAGATCAGAAACCTTTCAGATTAAAAATCAAAACAAAAAAATATATGAAACTTTCCCTTAATAACATATTCTTCTCTAATTCACTCTCTTTTCATTGCTAAAATTTTAATTTCCACTTCTTGTCTCCCCTTAATTCCTCAACTCCCTACAATACGAATTCTCCCACCTCCACTCCACCCAAACTGCCCTGTCAACAGTTACCATTAATCACTCATCTATTGGACAACTCCAATGGACTTCCCTCAGGTCCATTTTGCTTAACATCTGCAGAATCAGACCCTGTTTTCCTCCCTCTCTCTCATTTTTTTTTAAAACACATTCTCTAGGTTTCTGGTTCTGCCCACCTCTCCTGACTATTGCTTGTCTACTTGTCACCCTTCCTCACCTGGGTAACCTTCCTTTGGGCTTGAACTTGACCACCCCTCTGCCACTACATTTACCACATTATATTAAAATAGTCTATGAACTGTCTCCCAAAATAACTTGCAAGCTCTAAAAAAGAACCTATGTTCTATTTATCTGTATTCCTACCACCAAACACAAAGCCTAGTATATTGGAGGTGCTTTTTAAAAAAAAATCTAATCAGGGAGGAAAGGTCATCCAAGCCTGTGGACTGACCACACTAGGAATGTGGGTTAATTAGGAGATCTCAACCTGAAGTTCACATGGACACCCAGGGCTGTGTTCAAGTTCAAACTGCTTGGCCTTCTGCAGTGCACTACTTCCAAACTCCATCGAGTACTGTAAGAAGTATTACCTTACATACTGGCTAGGTGCTCATTTCCAATGCCAAGCTTGGGGGGTAGTAGACCCCTAGTACCCAGAGTTAGGCAAGCAGGGACAAACAAGGACTGCTGGATAAAAGGAGTTTCTGGACTTCCAAAGCTGAAGACACTATGCAGTGTCAATCCCACTAATGTTCTGTCACCCTTCAGGGACTATCAGACAGCCTCCCTCTTTGACTTTAGCAGTATGATAAATTCTAATGGAGATAGTTAAGGCTACAAATAAAAGGCAGAAGATAGAATATTTGTCAAGCCCCTTTGGTTTTTTGGTTCCCTACTCTCATATTTCTCTCCCATCATTTCTTTTTGGTCTTAAAAATGTGCTGTCTATGTTTATCTGGTTTGCCTGTGTATATCTAATTTTAGATTCAAGCTGTGGGACAGAATAATGTCTTTATACATGCAGCATCTCACTGTGAGTGCCTAAGAATGTCTAATGACATCAACACTGTTCAATTAACCAGTTTTTATTTTAGCAAATAAATTGTAAAGTACTCCAGAGAAGTTGTTCACTTGAACTTCACTAGAGATTTATAAATAATTTTCAGACTGCATTCAGGATATATTCTGACTACTTCCAGAATAATTGATAATGTTTCCCATAATGTATGACAATTAAATTGGGCTTATAAAATCTTTAGGTAATACTGAGAGATATATTTGAGATGAATCATACTTTCCATAGATCATTTAAATAGAAAACTATTAAACTATGTCCATGATAGGAAGATTAGCTACTTGCCTAGCTTGGTTGGCTGTGTGAGGAATACAACACCTATTCAGTTTTGTAAATGCCCGTGACCAAAAGGATTTTCCGTAATAAGAGTCCCATTCAGATGTTGTGTTTTCTTCCATATGCACTACGCAGTTTCCTCATCCCAACCAAGAACAAAAAAAGAGATTTATAAGAGTTTGCAATTGGTTGTGACATTGTGTGTCAATGATGTAAGGTGACATTAGTTCTGAGAAAATGACTGCCAAGTAAGAAGACAGATCCTGAAACAGACCCACTTAAGGTCATAATTAAATGCTTTGTTGTTGAAAAGAATAATAAACTCAGAAATCTCAGAATACTTAGGTTTCTTATAAAATGCTTTTCTAATAGCATAACCATCCCTGTTAATTAAGCCAGTATGTTTGTTAAACTCATAACAGCAGGGATACTACTGTAACAGGCATACTACTACCTACCTAACAGATTATTGAGACCTGAATAAGATACTATATGTAAACTTAGATTACATCAGGTACAGTGCTACCATTTGTTGAGCAACTCCTATTTCTGTAAGTATAACTACACTTTGATTTGGCAGATACTAAATTCAAATTCATTGTAGGAGTATTCAACAGAGACATACACATACAGACATAACAAAAGATAAACTGTCACTGTGCTAAACTGATTTGGAGAACAGGAAATGCAATGGCTACATCAAGATAATGTTAAATAACTGTAATCCAGCAAAGGTATTTCTATTGAGAGCTTACATAAAGCTTACCAAATCTAGAGAAACTGGTGGTCATGTATCCTGTGGCATCATATCTCAAATATCAGTGGGCTTTTTTTCTAAAGGTAGATTGAAGTCATTTTCAAATTGAGGTCTCTGGTAGGTGACTAAAGGACAACTATTTTGGGTTGGTGATTACAAAGGGGTGTGTGTGCGTGTGTGTGTGTGTGTGTGTATATATTTTTTTTTTCTTTTTTACCTTTCAATATATATTTACTGAGTGATACAATAAGAACCTTGGAATACTGCATATACAGAAATGGAGAAGAGACTCTCCACCTTAAAGAATGTGGAGTAACATCAACACCATTGAATTTACCTCTCACGTGATGTTTTTCATGAAGGGAGTGCAAAGTTCTCTAGAATAAATCTAGACACTTATAAATAATGTACAAATAATTTTTGTGCTACTTCTTTCTAGGATATACCTAGAATAATTTACAATATGCTGTATTATGTAAGCTAAATCAGAGTTGACTGATTCTTCATGAGGTATTTAGGTCTAACATTAAGAGGCATATCTGATGTGAATAATGAGGGAATATAGCAACTCCCAACTGAAGGCATATACTTTCTGGAGACTTCTATAATGGTAACAGATTACATGAAGGAAGTGTAGTCTAATGGAGTGACAGACATGATTGCCAACCATTATAATGCAAAACAATAAGTGGTTTAGTAGTGGGGTGAACACAACGTGTACACAAAGCAGGTACGTTGTACTCAGCTTTGGGTATTTGGGACTGGGGCATGAGAGGAACAATCAGGCTGAGTTTATTTAATTTGATAATAGCCACCTTTGGCAAGCCCATTTACCCAACACACAGTTCGAGGAAGGAGCAAAATGAGCCCCACAGAAGGTCAGCACACAGCTAGACCCCATGTCTAGGCCCACTAGCAATGCACTCAGTGATAGTGCCAACCTCCTCTGAGTTAGGCCCTGATAGGGTCCTATGGCAGCATTCAAGAGTCATAAGTGACCTACCTATCAGATTAAATGAAGAAAATCAGTTCCAGTTCAGTATTATTAATTATTAGGCAGCTCCTATAAGTAACTATGGTTCATTGGTTTATTTTGTTTCTTCTTTTAGGAAACCAAACAGGTGTGCAAAACTTCCTTCTGGAAATATTTCTTTGGGCTCACTCATAGGATAACTGCCCTATGTCCTCTTCAGTGTAAATTGAATGATTGTACTGACAGAATTACATATGTAGGTACCTGTCCAGTGTATCTCTGACGTAGAAATCTATAGTTGTATAGTCAGAATTTTAAGCCTGCTTTTAATTGATTAGACTTAAAGGTTACCCAATAATACCATCCTTTTCACTAATATGTTTGGAACATTGTACATTTCTTTCTATATAAAAATCTGTTTTTCAAAGATAATGTGAAGATAGCCTATCTGCTATTTAACTGTTGATGAGATAATTTGCATTTGAAAGTAAAATCCTAACTTTCCAAGAGGTAAAAGTGAGAAGCTGAAAGCCACTATATCCAAGAACTCAGAAGTGTCAGTTGTTTGTCTGCTGATGCTCTCAACATGGACAAAGACAAGAGGGCCGGAACTAGATGCCTGTCAGTATTTTTAAGCATGCAAAATGAAGACTTGATATAAGTGGCAAAATAATCGGCTGGACATCCTTAATGAAATGCATTCAAGTAGAAAAGCAAATAAAAAATTGAATATTATGTAGTTTCACTATCAGTATTAATATTTGTATTACTATTTCATGCTTTTATTATCACATAAAAGAAATGAGTGATTATGCTAACTTTGTTAGGAATCCAATATTTTTATTTTGTGATAATTGAAGGTTTTGTTGAATTAGAGGAAATACAATTATAATTTGGGTGAAGAATTAAAAAATTGAAGTACACTATAATGTGAGAACTAAGTTGGAAATATTAATATAAACTAATAACACTTAATAAAATACATCTTTTCAATGAAATGGCCAAAGAACAATACAGAAAGTGCCAAAACAATGTGTACAGATTTTTAAGAAAGGAAAAAACTGTATTAAAATTGTAATACTCAATATATAACAATAACAAAAGGCGACTACAAGTCATGTTTGACTTCTGCAAATACAAAAGGTGCTCAAAGTGGTTACCATCAGCGTCCAGATACTTCTGATTTTGGCAAACTACTGCTTGAGCACCATTGACCAAAGTGTCCACTTGCATTGTGGCACATGTTTCAATTTCTTCCCAAAGTACCACGAGTGTATCCAGTTTTCTACGGTACACCACATCCTTTAAGGTTCTCCATAGGTAGAAGTTAAGGGGTGTTAAGTCAGGAGAACAAGGGGGAAACTCAAACAATGTTCTCAAATTTCAAATACCACTTCAAAATGGTTTTGCACTCCTTGAATGACAGCTGTGCTTCTGGTATTTTCTTTGACTCTCTTGCCTGTTGCATGGTGACGTATTCATTTGATTAAAACTATCTTTTGAGCAAATGTCATACTACACATGGCTACTATAATTCACTTTAACTTCAGAAAGTAATACACAGATAACATCTCTAAAAATGTGTATACATTTTTTGGCAATCCTGTATTAGTCCACCCTATGAGCCTGATGATATGCACTCCTAATGCCTAAATTTTGGGGTTTATACTATTTTTCACAGAAAAGGAACAACATGCCTTAGAAAAATGGCTGACTTGTGTTTGGGTCTGGGAAGGTATAGGTGAATCTTGGAATATTATATTGGACCAGAAATCAAGAATGCTTTAAAAAGTAATGGTGCTGCATGGAAGAACACAAGCCAGTTGATAGGACACCCATTGGCTGAATTCTGTTGATTTGAGTCTCAAAAGGAAAATGATGACTACAGTGAGTTGAAATGTGTTAATTTATAAAATGTTGAGTTCATAGTGATAGCAAAAATGAGAAAAGTTGATGAATTTTACTAAAGAAGTTGATATAATTGAATCTTATTACTTACTTTTACCATATTAGTACTATTTGACTCATTTATTGAATCAGTGCAGAATATCAAATTCAGTAAATATTAAGTATGTTAGTGTTACTTAATCTAAGTTTACATTTAGAAGAAATTCTTAACTCTTAAGCCATAACTGTCAGTGTCTATACTAGTGCAAACTGATTTTTTGTAGTGACAAAATCATGTCCTTTACTGCCTTAGAAATCTAATGTTGGGAGTTTTCATTACACCTCAATGTGTCATTTTAGTGAGTCATCTTAGAAAAATTAGCATTGGAATATTTTTGAATTTTTGTACTCTTGAGTCTCTGTGTATTGATCAGCTAAGTTTTAAAGCTAGTTCATAACCTTGGTGGTATTTTGCATAAGCCTGTAGCAGGCTGTCTAATAGAACTTGAAATGAAAGGGAAATGTTCTATATCTATGCTATCCACAGAGTATGGCCATTGAACACTTAAAATGTGTCTTGTGAACTGAATTTTAAATTTAATTAATTTAAGTTAATTTAAACTTAAAGTTAAATAGACACGTGGTTCATGACTACTGCATTGGACAGCATAGGTCTAGATCTTAAACCTCCTTTTAAGATGAAATAACTTTAGGTTTACCCAATGATACAAATTCCTTCTCACCAATTCTGGATTATTGTCAATTTTCTTAAAGTTAAAGATCTATACTGAAAAATATTTAGGATTTTAATTTTTTTGACAAGGTAATACATTCATGTTGTTTAAGATATTAAAAAATATAAAAAGGTAAACAGAATTCTCTCCCACTCTATCCCCAGCTACTCATAAGTATGATCAATGTTATCAGTTTCTTATGTGTCCCAGAAATACTTTATGTATGTATCAGTAATGATAGCACGCCTTTGTTGTGCCCAGGCTTTTTCCTCTTAACTTATTTTAGAGATCATTCCATATCAGTACATCAACAGTCTCCCTCTTCCTTACGACTGCATAGTTTTAAGAATCTATTTTAAAGGATATCTGAAGGTGGCTTGTCTGCCTTCTTGACAACTGATGAGATAGCTTGCATTTGCAATGTGAAGAATACTAATTTCACAAGAAAGGTAAGGATAACAGCAGGAGAACCTATGGCAGCTCCTATTCAGTGCACCCCACCCAAATGAAGGAGGTCCAAATTTAAAACTGGCTAGTTCTTTTTCTTTTAAATTTATATTTTGAACCAAATCATGCTAAGCTTTGTGACATGACCATGAATATTATATTATGGTAATGCTGACTATGATTTTTTTTAAATAGCTAATTAAATTTCAATAATATGTAAGCTCCTTTAGTGGCTTCCCATTGCACATAGAATAAAATCCAAACTCTTCACCAAGGTCTACATGATCTGGCTCTAGACTTCTTAATCCCTAGGCTCCAGTCATATAGGCCTCTTAACACTGCCAGCCCCTTTCTGCCTCAGAGCCTTTGCACTCACTCTTCTCTCAGACTGGCATGTTCTTTCTTGGGCTCTTTCTGTGGCTCTACTTCATCCTCCAACATCAGCTTAAATGTCACCTCCTCCTTGATGTCTTTCCTGAATGTGCCCTCTACAGTGCCCCCTCATCCCACCCCACACTACTACTTTTTCATCTATACTTATTTTCTTTACTTGCATGTTCTCTCTCTTCCATTGGGATGTAGTATCCCCAAGAACAAGGACTTGAACTGCCTTTACTGATGTATCTCCAGGACCTAAAACAGTGCTTGCCCTTTCAAATAGTTCCTCATAATGAAATATAGCTTATTACTCTAAAAGAAATACTGTTTTTCTATGAGGTTTTTTACTCTGTTAATGTCTATCTGGAGTCCTATTTACTTCTTTTGCAAGTCAGAGATGTTCAGTGTGTTTGAATCACTAAAGATACTTGCATCTGCTATGATATGCCATGTATGAAGTAATGCTGCTCATGCCATGATGGTATGAACTCTTCATCGTATAATTTTTTTGAGTCACTAAGTCAACAAGAATTGATCATTATGCCAACAGTTCTTAGTCAAGTGTTTACTTCACCGTTACTGACAACCGTTAGTGTTGTCAGTCACACCACAGCTACTCCTCACCATATTTGAATAAAACTTGGTAGTTGACAAAGTACTTCTACATAAACAATTTCATTTGATCCTCTGTACCACCCTTGTGCTTGACAAGACTGGTAAAATTCCTTTCCTAAAGAATTTCCATAGTCCCTTTAAGGAAATAATACATGTGCAAAACTGAAGACATTGTTATAGAGTAATAGAAACACATGGAAACCATGGAAATGTATACAGATGTCAAGGAAATGATGAATTGTATATAGCATTGTACGAGTATATAGCCAAAGGAGATCTATTATAAAAGCCTAGGAGGAGGTGAGTGCTAACAGAATTTGGAAGGCGAGAAAGAAACCAGGCTCAAGGGGTCAGAAACAAACATGAGGGATCCTAGCCTTCCATATAGAAGCCATGGGCTATGCAAATGTCATAGAGGTGCACGTAGGCAGGGTGTCACGAGGAGAGCATGGCCAGTGAATACAGCGGCTTCTTCAAGAAATAATAAAAGCTGAGGATGCTAACGTGAGGAGTATTCCTAGTTGGTCGAAGACCTCAGATGTCAAGGGGAGCTTGGATTTTATTTGACAGGCACTGGGGATTTGGTAAAAGCTTATGCAAATAAAAGATAAAGCAAAGTTGGATGACTCTCTGGCAGCTAAGTAGAATGAATTGCAGCAGGGGAGACTGAGCCACGGCTAGTGCAATAATCCTGGTGTAAGGTGTCATAGTCATAAATTGTGGTAATAACTGAGGAAAACAGAAGGGAAGTGGAGCTGCAGAGAAAGGCTCATCAGGACTGAATGATGGATTTAGAGTAGAGGAGAAAGAAGGAAGAGAGAAAAAACATCAAAAGGTTTCCAGCCTGTGGAACCGGGCTGATTGTGGTGCAAGAAACATGTTAATTCTGAAGGGAAGCCTTTTGGCTGAAGCCAGGAGTAGAGAGGTGGGGATAAAGAAATGGTGAGCTAAGCTTTTGAAATGCGAAGTTGAAGGTGGTTCAAGGATGTTTAGTTGAAGGCCCAAGGCAACCAGAGAAACAAGTCTGAAAAGAGGACGAGAAGTCAGAGTTTATATTGTGTCACTTTTTTTTAACCTCTCACCCTCCCTCCCAAACTGCACATTTGCTGCCTACTCAAGCAGCCTCAAATGCTCTTTTCTTGGCAATTCACTACTGAGAAGAATTCACAATTTTATAAATTTGGATATTTCCAGATTTGGATATTGCCATGTGAACTTTCACTGTGGTCATACAAAAAAAGAAAAAGAAAAGGAAAGGATTTAAAAAATACATGAAGACTTTCCACCCTGAAATGTTTATTTAGAAGCTACTTTGGTTTTTAAAAATTAATATTCGTTACTTTCAAATTTAAAGTTGTGTTTAAACTTTTACATTATATATATATCCATTTAATTATTCCATTTAATCTAGCAAATTAATATCTAATGTACTTGGTTAATCATTTTAAATTACATTTATTAATTTAATAATTTGATTATTTTTTCAAACATCTATTTTCAGATTAACAAACCCTTCTAAGTTCTTAAGTAATTCTTATAAAATTAATAAACTAAATGAATACATGTGGTAAGTAGTAAATTCTCTTAAAAGCGCCAATACAGGCAGGGTACATACTTTTGAAAGATTTTTATCTTAAATCTAAATCAGTTAGTCAGCTACATGCTTTATATCAGGATTGCAAGATTAATTTTCTGATAGTTTATTGAACATTAAAAGTACTTCTATTAAATGCTACTAATATGAGAAGTATATAAAACATCAAACATTGGAAGCCTTTAAAATACCACATATATAGATCCCTTATTTATCCCTTATCTATAAAAATATAACACCATGAGGTTTGATGTCCTTCACGGTATCTCTATTAATTCTAAATCTTTCCAGGATTAAGAGAGGCATATTTACTAAGAAAACAATTATGTCATCCCAAGCAAACCTAGTAACACCTTGCTAGGAAATGTTTGGGTTTACCTTAGCTAGGAGGGTTTTCATGACCTCAGTGTCTTGGCCTCTGCATCTTCAATCTGCCCTCTCTCTAGTGGCATCTAGGAGGAAGGAGCTTTAGCTTTCTCTATAGAAGTACAGTCAGCCAGACTCCAGTTCTGCCCTTGCTTCGCAGTACCCTTCCAGGCTGGCTCTTTCTCTCTCTCAGGATTCTAGGGCACTCAGGAAGCCTCTGGAGGCCTTGGGGCTGGACTGGGCCAGATCTCTTGGATAACCCACTGCAGTCTGAACCTCTTTGATCCTTTGACACTCTGTAGCAGGGAGAAAAGATATATTGTTATGATTAAAAGCAGCCAACAGAACCTCTTAGAAAAAAGAATTGTGTTTAGCTAAAGAACTAGACTTAGTAAAGTACTTCCTCTGACCATTTCGATTGTCAAAGGTAGACCTGAGGAAATGACAGGAATAAGTTAGGAGTCAAATGGCTTACATGATGAAGAATAAATTTTGAGTTCCAGAAGGTAGTCTGAGAGGGAAGGGGAGAAATAGAGTAAGTAGGGAGAGAGAGGAGCCTAGCTCAAGGATAAGGGTGATGTGGGTGGATAGACTGACTTTACAGGGGGGAGGGAGAGACCTGTGAAAATTCTCAGGAATGGTGCCTGCAGGAACAGGGATATGAAGTTCATGGTAGTTTGTTCTCTAGGGCTGCCCTCCCTGGCAGGACCTTAGTGGTATTTTATGAAAAGTATTCTGATAGTGATGAGCTGTGGATGAATCAGAGGTAGGAGAGGTAGAGAATACCTTAGAGTTGGGAGCCCAGGAATTAAGACTTTACCTATTGTTGTGTTGACTGGAATGGAACGGAAGTGACAGATGGAGGAGAGATTCAGGGACATCAGTAAGAGCAGGAGTTGGAGCCAAAGTGAGAGGGAATGGTGAGACCATTCACAGAAGGAATGAGGCCAGACGAGTGAGTGGGGACAGGGTGGGAGGAAGGAGTAAAGGGGATAAAAGCATGGGTTAGCCATGTTGTGTATGATATGCTGGGACTGGCAGGGGGAATTCTACAGCTGGAAATGACACAAGTACCATAGCAGTGATATCCGAGACAGTGTGAATATTTCTGAGGGACTGAATTTAGAGAGGAAAGAACAGACTATGCATCACAGGACCCTTGAGGGCTCTGTACATTAGAATTAGGGAGATGGGGAAGGGGGAAAGGAACTTCTGAGGAAAATAGAAATGATATGAAAGAGAAATTTTAGCTATTGCTGAATTGTAGAAACCTAAGTAATAGCATAAATGAATTTATCTCAATTTACATAATTCAGTTTATGCAATTTAGCTTAGCTCATTAGCCACTTACTAAACACCTTCGGTGTGCTAGACCCATGAACACAGATATAAATAAAACAAGATCCCTGAGGCTGGCCCTGGGGAAAGCCATCCAGGAAACAGCCTGGGTGTGGGTGGGGGTGTGTTCTAGGAGAAGGGCCATAGGCCACTAGTTATCATATTTTACGGCACATCATGCACTCCTTGAAAGTCTGTTAAAACACAGATTACTGGGCCACACTTCCAGAGTTTCAGATTCAGTAGGTTAGGAGTGGGGCCTGAGAGTCTGCATTTCTAACACATTCCTAGATGAAGTTGACCCTGCTGGTTCTGAGGCTGCTCTAAGCTGATGGTGGGATGGGGCTGGGGGTGTGAAGCACAGAAGAACCAGTGCCATCCTTTGCCTTCCTTCCACGCAGGTCTCCAGGTCTGACCACTGAGCTTCCATCACTTCCTCTGTAGTCTTTTCACCACAATTTAACAACTGCAGTGGCAAATTCTAACTCTAAAACTTATGTGCAAGACTGCTGGAATGGAGGTGGAGGAGGAGAATCCTTAAACCTCTTCCCAAAAGTCTCATCCCCTCACCGCACCTCCTGGGAAGGAGCTGGGCCCCTGCCTCTGATAATGATAACAAAATGTTTAAGTTTCTACTTTCTATTTGGCTGTACAGAGAGGCCTGCATCAAGAACCTAGAAATAAGGTTACATTCTTAACCTATGAAATTTACACTTAAAGAATCAAAGCGTGAGCCAAAAGGATGGTCTTTGCTAACAGGCCTCTGTAGTAACTTCATTGAAGGGTTAACGAGAGAGAGAAACACCCCAACAAGGAGGTATGGAATTCAGTCAGGCAGGGGAGTGAAAAAAGGAATTACGGAGGCTAGCATTGGCAGTGATTATTCAGGGAACATTAATGACCAGGCTCCTAATATTGCAGTCCCAGTGGCAAGCCCTGATTCCTGATGTGGAGATAGAGGTATCAAATTTTTTTTAGCCTAATTCCTTGAGTTGTTTGATTATCTGACTTCCGTTGTTCTGGTTCTCATTCATCTCCAAGGGTAGGTCACTTTGCAGAAACAGAATTCACTGTTCTAAAACACTCCAGTATTAGAGTCCTCAGAAAAGTTACAGTTCTTACTGTAACTAATCTCTTGACATTCTGACTTTATACGAGTATATATTTCAAGAAGTTAGTTCATTTGAGTCTGCCGCTAAGAGATGGATCTGTTCTCAATGAGCTGATGAAATCAGGTTTCTGAATCTGCCAGGTTGAGTACCAGAGCCTGGACTGATAAATTCACCAATGGCACATCCTAGGAGATTGCTAGTCTTCCCAATTAGACCCCAGGATGCACGGTAGCAGGGTGCAATGACAGGGATGCACAACCCACCCTAAGGGTTCAGAGGATGGTTCTTGGGAATGATGACACATGAATTATATTTTAAAGGCTGAGTAAGAATTTACAAGTAAGAGAGGTGGGCAGGGTCTTCCAGTATAGTCCAGGGCACAGAGAAGAGAATTAGCATGGCAAGTTGTGGGAATAACCTGTGTCAGTTGAGGGGTGGCTAGAAAAACATATAGGTGTCAAATCAAAAAGAGCCATCAGTCTGATGGATAAGAAGAAATCATTCAAGTTTTTAAAGCAAGAACGACAGGGCAAATTTGGATTTATTATTCTAGTTCTAGGGTGGAGCATTATGTTAAGATGGAGCTAGTCCAGAGGAAGTTAGGAAGTTAGAGTCCAGAAGAAGGATAGTAAATTCTGAACTATTATAGTGGAGAAGAAGCATTTCAGAAGCAAATACCAGCAGGACTTAGTATTTGAACACACAATGTCAAAAGGAGAGAGAAGGGATACAGGAGGATACCCAGGTTCATCTTTGAGTGTCTGAGTAGATGGCAATGACATGAACTTACATATGGAATAGAGTGGGGAGCATACCAGGGTTTGTTTAGTAGAATCTAGGGAGCTAAGGGGAGTGAAAATAATGAGGTGAGTTCTGTAGATGTTTATTTTGAGGGGTGTATGTGACTTTAAAGTGGAGATGTTCAGCTCTCAGTTATATATACTTATAGGGTGCTCAGAGGGGAAGTCAGTGCTGGAAGTAAGGTAGTTCTCCACATAGAGGTGTAGTTAAAGTCTAAGACTGGATGAGGTTGTATAGGCAAGACAGAGAAGGACAATGATCCAAGGAATAATTCCTGGGCAGCAAAATTTAGGGGGTAGGCAGAAGAGGAACAAAAGTACCCATACCAGAGAAGGAGAAGCAGAATGGCAAGAGTTTGCGAAGCCAAGGGAGCAGTTTCAAGGAGGGGTGGCAACTCCCAACAAAGATCCAGGAAATAAAGACTTAAAAGTGTCCATTGGATTCTGCGTAAAGGGAGTGTTCAGTAACCCCGAGAAAGATGGTTCCAGGGATGTGGTGGAAGTGAATGGAAGGGGAGGAGGTGACAACGGTGAGTGTGGATTACTCTTTCACAAGGCTTGCTGAGCTTTCCGTCCTGAGATGCAGGTGTAGACCACAGTTTGGGGGACCCCTTTGGTCCCCTGTCTTTCTTTCTTTCTTTCTTTCTTTTTTAGAGTCTTACATATATAATGTTGAGTAAAGAAATACACAGGAGCGAAAACAGTACGATCTCATTTATACAAAATAAAAAAACAGGCGAAAGTGACTGTACTGTTTAGGTATGCAAGCAAAGGAAGATAATCTGTAAAGACCAGGAAATGAATGATCACCATAAAAGTTCAGATAGTGGATACTTCTGGGGGCAAGGAGAAGCCTTGGGATAGGAGAGGGTCCTGTGGTGGCTTTTAGAATGTTGTCTGTATCCTATTTCTTCACCTGGTGGTTATTACAACAATATTCACTTTACAGGTATTTTCTAACTGTGCCTTTATGCCATTGTTCAGATGTACGTTAATCCCTTTTCTTTTTGGCCTTTCCTCCTGCCTAGGAACCAAGCAATTGAGAACAAGAACCCTGAAATAGACAGGAGAACCCCTAAAACCAATGTCGGTAGAGGATTCAGGAGTGATCCTTTCCTCACTACCACTTCGGTTTTACTAAACACCTCTAACCAGCTCCATCTTTTTGCTTTGCTACACTTGTAGATGAGTCCATCTCCCATTAGGGGATCCCTCCTCATGGGGGAGCAGTAAGCCAGAGGGCTCTGCATGAACAATTACATCTCTCAGTGCTGCCATCTGTTGACCCTCGGAATCAGCATGCTTTCCCAAGCCCCTTCCCCTTCAGTTAGTGCCCCTGCTCTGATTTCCTCATACCTGTTGCCCCTTCGCCACCCCCAAGTTTCTAGGGTCTAGAGAGCCACCACATTACAGGGTATGAGATTCCCCATCCTTCCCTTGCTGTTGCTGTTCAGCCCCCACTGGACAATGGCTTTTTGGAAGACAGAATGAGGATACGACTTGAGACTTAACTAAATAAAGTGCAGTGGTCTAACCCTCATGGTGAAGGGGGAACCTCAGGATGTCTTTTCCTCCCCAGTCATACTTGAATTTAATTAAAATGGAGTGTACGATTCTTCTGAAGGAAGTCTGGTCTTGCACCTGGAATCTCCCCAGGCTCCTAAGAGCAGGGAAGAATGAAGAGATAGTGGACCCCTTCCCTTAATCACTTCCGGGTCCTGCCCTTCCTGCTCAAGGCCTTAGCTGGGCTCCAAAGTCTTCCCCATTTACTATGAACAGGAAGGAGAAAGGCCTGTAGAAAGGTCTACTTGGCCTGTAGCCTTGAGCAGATTCTAAAAGTCCTGTCTCAGCCCAAGGGTGTGACCTGTCACTCAGGCTCTTCTTTAAGTTTGTTAGAGGGGGAAGTGAAAGAGCAGGAGGTAGTGCAGGACACAGGATTCACTGATGGACAATTTGTTTTTAGTATGAAAGACTTGAGCAAGCTGAGAACAAAAAGGCAGTGGACAAGAGAAATTCAAGATATAGGAGAGAAAAGTTAATGATGGAAGCAGTTAATACTGGAGGATACAGGATGAGATACTATGGGATCACCTGCAAAGGAGTGGGCTCCAAACAGGAAGAGAGACTCATGGTTGGAGACCAGCAGATGCTGATGTTAGAGTCAGATGGGATCAGTCACATAAGACACTCTTGAGGGAGATCATCTGAATTTTAAATGGCTCTTAGTCATTTAACAAAGTAGGAAATAGCTACTTGGAGAGGGCCATTTGCACATATCATTACATTTAATCCTCGCAACAACCCTGTGAGGTAGATATTGTTCTGATTTTAGACTGGAGGAGAGAGCCTCAGAGAAGTTAAGCAATGTGTCCTGGGTTGCACAGTTCAGGAGAACCCAGGCCTGCTTATCACATGTTCTTTGCATGACCCCATGCTTCACTAGGTGCCTCAGGGCAAAATAGAGGAAATTGTGCCCATCCTAGGAAGTCACTGTGGCTGGTTTTAGGGATCAGTGAGTCTCTTAATCCCTGAAATCACCACAGGGGTATCATCTGCTTAGGGGTAGACCTTGTTCTGGATTATAGATTTTCTGGTTTGTCTAGAAATCTGTACAACTGCAGCAAAGAGCACAGGCCCATGTAGGGCTTCTGAAGGGTTAGCTATAGCCTGGTTAGAATTTGAATTAAAAATCACTAAACAATCTCTTGATTTTGTGTCTTTTATTCATTACAGAGTATGTTTGTGAAAGGTGAAAGCACAGGAAGGGCTAGAGAAAATATTTGAAGACCTGCGGATTCTGACCAGTAATAATGACTAAATCCCATGACTTCACTATTCCTCTACCGAGCTGGTAACAGGGGTTGCATCTTGGAGAAGGGAGCTGGGGGATCATCTAGGGGATGTTTGCCTCTATGTCCATATGTTATTGAACCTAGTATATTTTAAATCATATCTCTATAGGAAGGCATAAACTTAGTTAATATATGCAAATTCTTCAGGTACTACCACCAAAAGGCGGGACTTCTGCCAGTAGTTACAAGAGCTGTCAGACACCACGTGGGGCTCTGTGTTCTCCAATCCAAAGTGTAATCTTTGGACTAGCATTCAAAGATTCCTTACATCTCTCTCCAGCACATCAGCATGTGCTATGTAAAGCAGAGGGGAAAAGGTGGTGCAAGGGAGAAATCAAAGCTTTCTTCTGGAACCCCAAGTGTTCTAGAAATTAACGCTAGACAGAGGAAAGCAGGTTCCACAGGTTCTGGTTGGTATGCAAGCTCCCTCCTGAAGTTGAACTAGAGATCAAGTGATTACAAGGCTAGTGATGAGAATGCAAGATTTTAGTGATAAGAAAAGAGTAAGGATACTATGGGGAAAGGCTTGTAAGAACCTGAAAATACCTGGAGAGAGGATACAAAGGTAGGTCGAGGTCAGTCTTTAGGAATTGTGAACATCCCCAAATCTCTCACGTTTTCTATGAAGTCTCTCAGAATTGGCCAAAAGAAGTAATTTTGCTTTCCTTGGTCTTGATGAGTCTAGACTTGGAATTCTGTTAGTCACATCCCTAACCTCTAATTTATTCTAAAATACTGGGCACCTCCTAAATATTTGGCTCTGTTGTAAATTCTTAGAAATACAAGAGTACATAAGAAGGATAAAGACGCTTTATCCTTTGGACTAGCATTCAAATGTAAGCAGTTAGAAAATAGAAAATATCATGTGTCTAAAAAATGAAATTAAAATCAGAGCAATGAGCTAGAGAGAACTGGCAGGCTACTTTAGATTCAGATGGTCAGCAAAGGCTTCTGTGAGGAGGTGAGGCTTAAGTTAGGACCTGATTGAAAAGAGGAAGTGGTATTTAAAGATCTGTGGGATGAGCATTTAAATGCAATGCTTCCTGAGCTGAGAAACAGAAAAAAGGACAATGTGGCGGAGTGAAGTCAAGGGAAGAGGTGTAGGTGAGGAGCTTGGAGACATGGGTTCTGGCTGGGGTGAGGATTCTGGATTTTGTCATAAGGGCAATGGGGAGCCATTGAAGGCTCTAGGCAGAGGACAGGAATAATAGTATCTTTGGGTCAACAGCTCTCTTTGTCTCCAATATAGAGAAGAGATTGAATATGGCAGAGAATGGAATCAGAGAAATCAGGAGATTATTGCAGTATAATTCAGGTGACAGGCTTGAACCAAGGTGGAGGTAGAGGCAGGAGGAGAAATGGTGAGATTCAGACTGTACTAGGACTGTCCGGAAAGTATCCAGTCACATAATATGAAAAATAGAGGCATTTATGGCTGGATGTTTTCCAGACAGCCCTCGTATTTTGGAGATAAATTAGGTGCAGGAGGGAAAAGAGAAAGGAATCGGGGATTCTTTCAGGGTGTGGAACTGGGTAACTAAACTTTTCCTTATTTTGTACTGCTGCTAGGTATCTTCAGAAAACTTAGAATTTTTAATTATAAAAGCAACATGTATTTATGTAGAACATGTAGACCATATAAAAATAAAATTAAGAATGTAAAATGTTCATGAGCCCATAATTCACAGATAATTACCATTATCTTTTGGTTAATTTGCTTCGAAACTTTTCTCCCATTTTTTTAAGGAAAACATTTTCTCGTGTAATAAAATAATACACATTAATTAGGAAAAATAAAGAAAAAATAAACATAGATATTAAAGTCACCCAAGTATAATGAGAATTAATATTTTTGTGAATAATATAGACACGTATATATTTACCTCATTTTGAACATTCCTAATATATGGCTTTTATTCCATTTTTCTCTTTAAATTTGCCACAGGCTTTACCTCATTATCATAAAATTATTTTAAAATATTCTTCTGTGGTTTGTAGACATGTAATTTTTCTTTTTTTTCTTTCTTTTTTGGGGGGGGGGGTGGTTCCCTGGCTGGGAATTAGATATGTAGTCTTGACCTACATGAAACTGTGGCATCAGCCACATCTTGTTGAAGGTCCCCAGGTTGCTAGATTTTGGAAACTTCGCCTTCACATTAACCTCTTCTCCCAGCATTCCCTGCTCAGTCAGGAGTAGCTGACTCAGGCTCTTACACTTGCCTGATGCCTAAGCGTGAAGCATGAATTTCATCTTCTCAATGACTTGTCTCTGCCCCCGCATGCCACCACCTACCATGCCACAGCCAGGAAGCAGGGCAAGCCCCACGGAGCCCTTGCTGCTGGCCTACCTGGCACCAGCCTTTGCAATGCGCAAAAAGAGCACACCTGAAGGGTTTTAGGTGAATCACTTTATGAGCCTGCAAGGGTAACCATTTTTTTCAGAAATAAGTTCTAGGTGGCTAGTTTTGAGGTACACACCTTGCCACCACTCCTGGGACCATCTGCTAATGGAGCAGGCAGGGTCATGCCCACTCACCAAGTAAAGCCACTTAAATCACCCCATCACATGGTCCAAGCCCCCACCCAAAAAGAAACAGGGGTGTTTCCTCCCTGGTTTTGGGCCTGGTTCTGCACTACTTCCTGAACTGCTCTCACATCTGCCTTGCTTCTGACCTCACGTTCCTCCCATTCATCTCCTCACTTTCAAACAGGCACGAGATGATAAGGCTTCTATCACTCACTCATTTGGGGGAGGTAGATAAGGAAGCCCAGTGCCACCTGGACAGAAGTCCTCAGTGCCTGCTTCCTGATGATGGATTGATAGATTGAAAGACACATCCGTTTTTTTTACACCACTATAATTACTTTCTTAGCATAGGCAAAGATGTCACCATTGTTATTCTAAGGGAATTTGGTTTATTTTTAAACTATAGATGAATCTGAGTTTTTATAATCACGTGTGTCTGAGCAACTGCCACAAGTAAACATGTTTCAGCTGCATAAATCCAAAGTACTGCAGAGTGGAAAGCTGACAGATAATAACACTTTATGTCTGTACCACACGGTACGTTTCCCCTCTCTTGCACCCAAATTACTGCACTTGCTCATTACAACACGTTATTGAGACGTGCAGAGTTGATATCTTTATTTTCACTTCATAGGCTTAGTTTATCAAACATTTATTCATCCCCTTTTTGCATACCTGGCCCTGTGCTGGGCACTGGTGATACTGAGAGGAAAATAATACAGGTTCTGTCCTTAAGTTGCTTACAGTCTAGTGGGAGACACAGATATAGCAACTAATTAAAGTATGATGTGGTTGACATTACACGAGTAATATGAGCAAACTGTTCTGGGCACCGAGAGTAAGCATTAACCCTGTGGAGGGCGTGGTAAAAAAAATTACAGTGTAGGCTGCATGTATCCGAGAGGTATATTAATTACTTGTAGGTGCTGAAATGTGAAAAAAAAAATTAAAACGCTGCAATATAATAAAATACATGATCTTAAAATTTATTTTCAGTTACAATCTATAAATTCTTATACAAAGAATTATAAAAATGTAAAGAATAAAAATGTTCTTACCAAACAACAGAAACATGGATATTGCAAAAAAATACAACCAAAAAAATGTCTTTAACGTTAATCAGAATCTTTGATAGTTGGCTTTGTAAAATGTTCATGACAAAAAATACAAAAAAATTGTATATTTTATTATATTTGCAGAAGAGGGTGGGGAAAAGTAAACATCACTGAGTGCCTACTAAATGCCAGGTACTGAGCTAGGGCCTTGCTACCGGAGCGTGGTCCCCAGACACCGGGATCTCCATTATGGGGTAGCTTGTTAGAAATGCAGAATCTCAGGCTTCACATTAGACTCATTTACTCATTATCTGCATTTTATTAAAATGTTCAAGATACCTCTCTGCCCATTTAAGGTAGGTGGAAGAGCAGTGGGTGAGGTAACTTACAGATTTTATTTAATTCACAAGCCAGTGAGGTAGTGATTATCCCCATATTATAGATAGGAGATTGAGTTACATAATTCTCTCTGGGTCACAAAGCTGGAATTTGAAGTTAAGCCTGACGGACTCGCAGGCTGCATTCACTATACTAATGCTATTTCTTACTCGGTAGTGGGTCTCAGAAAGGCTTCACAGAGAAGGTGATGTCTGAGCTAGACTTGGAAGAACCTCACTGGAGCTCCCTGGTGGTGTAGTGGCTAGGCTTCAGCGCTGTCAACGCTGCGGCCTGGGTTCGATTCCCAGCCAGGGAACGACCCACAAAAAAAAAAAAGAAAAAAAAAAAGAACCTCACTAGGAGGAGAAAGGGCATTTCAGTCAAGATACCACTTGAGCAAATGCTTTGTGAGGGAATAGAATTGGGCTGTCATGGGGAGTGGTAGAAGTCAGGTAAGCAAAGGAGATTGGAATCAAATTATAAAAGGCCTTGCATGCCACCCTAAGGAACTTGAATTTATCCTGTGAGTACTTTTTGCAACCTGCTGTGGAATTTCGATTATAGGTAGACCACTTGTGTCAGAAGCCCATCTTCACCATTTACTAGCTAAGTGACTTCAGGCAGGGTTGCAGGTTGGTTTCTCTTGAAGCAGACACTGAGATGGACTTTGGAGTGCAAGATGGTTATTAGAAATCAAGGCCATCAGAGGAAGAGGGAGGAAGCAGGGTTGGGCAGAGGAAAGAGTCGAAGAGTAGCCCAACAAAGTCTCGGCCAACATGACAGGAAGTCCTTGAGGGAAGGTGGCCTGTCCAAGTTGTCCTGTATTAAGCTGAAATGGTCTGACCTTTATGCCCCACCTCATCCAATCACCAGATGGCCAGGCAGGTCATGACCTTGCATGATATGGGTCTCTGCAGCTGGGCAGAATCTGAAGGAGGATGTTGTCTCTGGACAGCTGGGTGGCAAGCCTTTACCTCAAGAGTCTCTGAGCAGCACACCTCTGTGTCTGCCACAGGCAGTTCCCTTCCATCTCTCTGCCTTCACTGGCAAATGGAAATATTAATAGTAGATCCCCCACAGGGCAGTTGGGAGATTATAATCCTGGCATATAATCACAAGGATGCTAGTGTTTGTTATCTGCCCTGATGAAATTTTTCACTGTACACTTTCTCCCTTGGAGCATTTAGATTTTGAAAATACCTTACTGTGGCTCAAGGAATATAGGAAGGTCATACCCACTTCCCAGTTTGTCACCTGGAATTCTGCCTCTTTCTCACAAAGTCCTAGGTCTCATTGATTGTCAGGACATCCTGGTTGAGTTAAGCTGTGCAAAGCAAAAGACAAGATTTGAGGAATTTAAAGCAGGGGAATGCCATGTCGGATTAGTGATTTGAAAAGATTATATCAATTGAATCATGAAGGGTAGATAAGAGAGTGTATTATATGGGTATAGGCTAAACTTCTGTAACGTAGAGACTCAAAACAGGACAAAAACAAGAAAGCTTTTTTTTCTCATGTAACAGTCTTAAAGTATGTGGTCAAGGGTCATGGCACTATTCTATGAGGCACTTGGGGACCCAGGTTCTTTTTATTCTTATTGCTGTGTTATCCCTTCTCAAATGAACTCAAAGAGAGTCTGAAGGCTTTGGCTAGAAATAAATGATAAAGACTTATTCAAGGGTCTTAGGATTTGCAAACTAGAAACACAACTAGTTAAAAACCCAGAAGTGTTCTGAAGAAGAAAGAAAAGTTAAGAGTTCTTGTAGTAACAAATGCATTCTTGAGAATAGTCAATCCTACATGCTTAGCCCTAGGGTTGGTCCAGGGCAGTTATCAGTCAGATCTCAGGCAGTGTTGATGATGAATACCATATGGTCTGGAAGATGCATGCCAGGAGTTCTGATCACAGCTGGTGACCTGTTTAACAGATGAAAAGTGGATGTCAGGTGGTGTGGATATGTGAGCCCTTTAGGGCTTAATCAGAGTTATCTAAAGGTCTGGTGTATGTCCAGGTACTTACACACAACAAACTATTGTGTATTCAGGCATTGACATGGGACTGGGAAGTTTAAAAGTTTAGGTTCTCTTAAACTTTTTCAGGACACGAATAGAGTTCTTACCTCATGCCTCAACCTACTTGATTTTAGTTATTTAACAGCTTGACTATAGTGACTCCATTTTTTTTTCTTCACTTCTTTCCTCATTTGATTAGGATTTTTCTTTCAGAAAACATCATAGATCAAACAAACATTTTAAAATCTCTTATTGCCAAGATGGTAATACCCTCTTTGGGTCTATGATGTCCCTCAGAGGGGAAGTATGGGTTAGAGACAGGCTTGCCATCCATGAATTTATAGTCAGTTCAATAAATGTGCTAATTTTTAGGTAGAAGCATTAGGAAATGATCAATTAAGGTATTATTATTATTATGTATCAGTTTTAGAAACCAATCTCAGTCTTGAGAATAGGTCAGCTCAGTTCATTAAACATTTGTCTCTCGTTTCAGGGAGTGATAACATGGGTGGCTCTCAAAGTTAGGCCTGTGTTACAAGTAATCAGGTGTTTAATAAGAGGTATCTCTATGGAAACAAAACAAAAACAATGGTTAATGATTGAAGCAGACTATAATCCCAGTTTCTGTGCTCTGAAGACAGCTAGTCAAAAAGATCTCTGGATGTCTGACTCAAAGCATCTTCAGATGGAATGAAGGCAGAAAGTGACAATCCGATAGGTTCTTCTGGTTGGTAGTTAGAATGTCTCTGGTGATTTTGCTGCAGGAGGCATCATGACTGCTCATATATGAGCTGTTGTGGTGATTTTTCTAAAGTTCATCAAGTTGTCTCACTTTAGCTTGTCTGGCTTTGGGAAAAGGGCATTTGGTTCTTAATGATTACCAGTCAAAGGATAAGGGAAGATTTGAAACCTTCAGTTTGGAGAGTCAGAGAGCCAGATGTTAGAGAAAATTAGAATAATTCAGGATCCAGTCCTGTTTACAGGTAGGAAACAAAAAGCTCAAAAGACAATGAACAGCGCTAGGGCTACTAAAACATAATATTTTTCTCTTAAATCATTCTCATTTTTACCAAAGAGAGCTGAATTAAGTAAGACTAATTAGTTTGCAAAATAAATCTAGTCTTGATAAATTTGGCCCGTTACTTACACAGGAGTAGCAAGATTAGTAATTAACAATGTGGGCTCTTGTAATTCAGCTTTGCTGGAATTTTTTATAAGGAATCTTCAAATCGAACTTTAAGAGGCCTCTTGAAGCCACAAAAGCCAAGGCAAGGACTTGACATCAGACTTTGCCTTTAATAATGCCTATACTGGAGTTTCCTGGTGATGTAGTGGCTTAAGGCTTCGGTGCTGGCGCTGTCAGTGCTGTGGCCTGGGTTCGATTCCCAGCCAGGGAGCTACCCACATACAAAATAAATAAATAAATAAATAAATAATAATAATAATGCCTATAGATTTGGGTGATTCCCTCTCTTCTCGAGGTCCCCCAAATATCCTGAAGTTCCTGCACCTGTCAGGAAGTGACCTTCTTCACTCACCTGGTAATGCTTCTGGGAACCCTGTAAGCTAGGTACCAGGCTTATATTTCTAAGCATTTCATTGGCTCCCAGAAGTCAATTTAATTCCTTGAAGCTGTGTGGTCATATGTAGGTCTATGTACATTTCTCTCAAGTATGACATTCCAGTCAAAGCCTTGGTAATAGAACCAGTTTCCAATGTGTCCTGTTACAAGAACAAACTCTTACTGAACTTATGCAAATAATGATATTTCCATGAAAGTGAGAATACTCTTTACTAGTCTCCAAATTCTGGAGGGATCAAGAAGGGAGAAAAAGATAAGTATTTAAATTCTGCTCACAAAGATATAATTTATCAAATTGCTCTGAGTCATAGCCAACTTAAGAGAAAAGCTTTCCTTATACATGGAAAACAAAAGATTAAAGAACCAGTAATAATGCAAATAAAAAGTCATAAAATTCTAATTATTTTTGTAAGTTCATTCAATCCCATATTATTAATCCTTATTGGTCTTGATCTTTTTGTTAGCAGTTTTAGGAATTCAGCTTTTCTTAGAGGTCTGCAAATTCTCACCAGGTTCAAAGGTATGACCTGAAAGTTTATCAAAAACCTGTATTTTAGAGTATCAGAGTCTTCTTCATGTATTTGCAAACAGTATCAAAGTAAAGCACTGACTCTGTAAATAACAAAGATGTAAAATGACATAGTTAAACATTACAGAATAATTGACAAAGAAATAGGCTTTTCTCTGCAACACACAGGGAGTTAAGATAACAACTTGAATTATAAATAAAAATATTATATCAGGACATTGTAGATTCTCAGAATTTTTATACAATTTCTAGAATATTTATTTTTAACAATAATAATATATACATACAAATATGATATAATTATTATTTATTGGACAATGCTTCCCTTGTAATTTTAGTATATCAAATAGGCCTAATTAGTTTAATTTCCCCCTTCTATAAAGAGAGAGATTTTCTTTGAAATGCTTCAGGGATCTTTGTGAAACAAATCCTCAAGGTTATTTTTCAGGCTAAAAAAAAAGATTATTTAATTTTGGATTTGGGAAAAATTTGTCAAATATATCAAAAGTTTTAAAACACTTGGTCAAATAGAACCATAGATAACTGTGAAACAATATTTAGTTATTTATTTAATCCCAGTGACAATTAAAGACTTTGTAGGCAAATACAGAAATTTAAATAGTTGTAAGCAAAATTCAGCTCTTTTAATATTAAGAAGACTTAGTTTATATAAGCTGAAGACCTGATGAGATAGCACACAGGAAATAATGTTAATAAAACACAAAAATCTTTGCTTTTCCTTTATAATCTTTTATTAAGAATATACCACCAGTACAGGAAAACTTTGTCCCTTTAATGCAGGGAGAAAGAACCAAACTTCAATTTTTGTATCAACTTACTTTTGATATTTAAATTTACTTAATTAAATTCATTTTAATCTTATTTAGCTTGACCACTCACAAACTTCCTTTTCAAGACTCCTTTCCACAAACTTTCCACAACTTTCCTTGTCCCTATTAGTTTGTTTCTTTTTATACAGAAAGTAACCAACTTATTTTAGGACAAACCATTTTCTTTTCATTGCCTCAAAAATGTATTTCCATGCCTTATAACTTCTTTTATTAAAAACATTTATTTCCTTGTATATTAACTGAAATTCTTAACCCTTAGAAACTTTAATTTCTAATGACAACTAAAAAGTAAGCAATCAGCATTCTTTAGATTGACAGATTTATAATTACATGTCATAACTTCTAGAAACATAGCTTCTTTTGCTGGTAAATACACATTATAATTTTTAGAAACATATGCTTCCTCAAGAAAGCACAAAACATTCATCAACAGATCCATTTTATGTTTTAGTTTCTCTGTAATAAAAAGTTAAAAGTAGGTAATCTTAGACTCATTTAACAATGTTTCAGTATTTTCTTTGAAAATGATTTAGATAGTCAATAAATTTAACTTGATTCTTCATTTAAGTTAACTTGGGAAAACTCTAAGTTTTCAAGTTACCAAAAGATTTTGGGAAACTCTTTTATTTTTTTCCAAATTATTTATTTTTTTAGTATTTTCTTTTTATTTTTTATTATTTTTTAATTTTTTGAAATTTTTATTTTATTCAAAAAAGCAAATAATATTATATCAGTTTCAGTTGTGCAACATAGTGATGAGACATTTATATAACTTAGGAAGTGACTGATCATCCTGCTATATCTAGTACCCATGTGACACTGTACATAGTCATTATAGTATTATTGACTATATTCCCTATGCTGCACTTTACATTCCCATGACTATTTTGTAACTATCAATTTGTACTTTTTAATCTCTTCTCCATTTTCACCCATTACCCAACCCTGCTTCCATCTGGTAATCATCAAAATGTTCTCTGTATGTATGAGTTTGTTTCTGTTTTGTTTGCTCATTTATTTTGTTTTTTAGATTCCATATGTAAGTGAAATTGATTAGTATATGACTTTCTCTCTCTCATTTATTTCACTTATTATAATGCCCTCTAGCTCCATCCATGTTACAGATAGCAAGATTTCATTCTTTCTTTATGGCTGAGTAATATTTCTTTGTATATATATATGTACCATTTCTTCTTTATCCATTCATCTATTAATAATAATAGATACTTAGATTGCTTCCATAGCTCGGCTATTGTAAATAATGCTGCAATGAACATATGGAGGTATATGTCTTTTCAAATTAGTGTTTTGGGTTTCTTTGAATAAATACCCAGAAGTGGAATTGCTGGTACTTCTTTGTCTCTTGCTATTGCCTTTGTTTTAAAGTCTCTTTTGGCTAGCACCTAGATTTTTGTTTGTTTCCATTTTCATGAAATAATCTTTTCCATCCCTCTACTTTTAGTCTCTGTGTGTCTTTCAATCAGAAGTGAGTCTCTTGTAGACAGCACATGTCTTTTGATTGGAGCATTTGATCCACTTACATTTAAAGAAATCATTGACAAATATGTAGTTCTTGCCATTTTATTATTCCTATTTTTAAAATTATTTTTCTTCTTCTCCTTAAAGAAGTCCTCTTAACATTTTTTGTAATATTGGTTTGGTGGTGATGAACTCCTTTGGGTTTTTCTTGTCTGGGAAGCTCTTTATCTGTCCTTGGATTCTAAATGATAGCTTTGCTGGGTAAAGTAGTCTTGGTTTTAGGTCCTTGCTTTTTATCACTTTGAATATTTTCTGCCAGTCCCTTCTGGCCTATAAAGTTTCTGTTGAGAAATCAGCTGCCAGTTTTATGGAAATTCCCTTGTTGGTAACTTAACTGCATTCCTCTTGCTACTTTTAAGATTCTCTCTGTCTTTATCTTTTCACAGTTTAATTATGATGTGTCTTGGTGTGGGTCTCTTTGGGTTCATCTTGTTTGGGACTCCCTGTGCTTTCTGGACTTGTATATCTATTTCCTTTACCAGGTTAGGGAAGTTTTCTGTCATTATTTCTTCAAATATGTTTTCAATTCTTTGTTCTCTTTCTTCTCCTTCTGGTACCCCTATGTATGATACCAATGTTTGTACACTTGTTGTCCCACAGGCCCCTTAAACTATCCTCATTTTTTTGGATTCTTTTTTTCTTTTTGCTGTTCTGATTAGATATTTTCTGCTACTTTATCTTCTGAATCACTGATTCAATCCTCTCCTTCATCTAATCTACTGTTGATTCCCTTTAATACATTCTTCATTTCAGTTATTGTATTTCTTATTTCTCACTGGTTCTTTTTTATGTTTTCTATCTCTATTTTTATGTTTTCTATTTCCTTGTTGAAGTTCTCCCTATCAAGAGATAAATGAGCATATTGATGACGAGTGCTTTGAGCTCCTTATCTGGTAGATTGTTTGTCTCTAATTTTGTTTAATTCTTTTTCTAAAGCATTGTTCTGTTCCTTAATTTGGAACATTTTTCTTTGTCTCCCCCATTTTGGCTGCCTCCCTGTGTTTGTTTCTATGTGTTAAGTAGAGCTGCTATATCTCCCAGTCTTAGTAGAGTGGCCCTAGGTGATAGGTGTCCTAGGGGGCCCAGTGGCACACTCCTTGTGGTCACCAGAGCTGCTTGCTCCAGGTACATCCCTTGTGTACATTGTGTGTGTCCTCCTATTATAGTTGAGCCTTGGTTGCTGTTTGCAAGTAAACGGGAGGGATTGACCCTTGGGCTGATTGGTTGTAAAAACTATCTGTGACCACAGTGGAGTATATGTTGTGCAGGGGATGACTCTACAGAGCAAGGATTTGCTTTAACAGGGCTCTGGTGCCTGCCCAGTTGGCCCTTTGGGTGTGTCATTTGTGGAGGTGGTTGGCTGGTGCTCTGTTGGCCACTGGATGTGTTAGTTCTGGGGCCCCTTAGAAGGTGCTCTGGTGCAGGCCCAGGTCAGTCACTGCCTGTGTGCTGCCTGGAGCCACTTGGTATGAGCTACAAAGTGATCTGCAGATTATTGCCACTAGTGCTGGGCTAGGAGGAGCTTGGGGAAACCTGAGGCCAGCTGTCACTAGTGCCAGGCTTAGAGCTGCTTAGCATAAGGTACAGGGCATGCCAAGGCCAGATGCTGGGGTTTGGGGTTTATGAACTTTTGAGAGATTTTAGGAAAGTTAGAAGCATGAGCCAGACAGGCCATTCGTGTGGATAAGCTCCCAAGGGTGGCTTGGGTGCACCTGCAAATTGGGTTGAGCAAGGTCTCAGTGAATCACAAGGGCAGGGCCAGCCGTGTTAGCCAGGTTGATAGAGACTCAGATATGGTGGCCGCCTGCATGTGCATGCCAGGATTGGGGAACAGCTTGACAAAGGAACAATAACTTTTGCCAGCGCTTCTATCTGTGAGAAAGCTGTCACACCAGCCCTTGCCCTAAAGTCAGACAATTCAGTTCTTCCTAGTATGTCCCTGGCACTTCTTGAGCTTCTCAGCCACAATCTTTACTGGTTTTCACCACCAGAAGTTATGGAGACTTCCCTTCCTAGCTCTGAAAATCTGTGTTGAGAAGCCTGGTGTGGGCTGGGACTCCTAATTTTCCTGGGGGAACCTCTGTAGCCAATATATCCTTTGCAATTTTTAACTGCTAGATGTGGGTGTGCGACCAGTCGGTGTCTCTGCTTCTCCTACCAGTCTCAACATGGCTTCTTCTGTATATACTTAGCTACAGGACTTCTGTTCAGCTAAACTTCAGGAGGTTTTCAATTATGGTTTTTCTGTAGTTTAGTTGTAATTTTGATGTGGTTGTGGGAGGAGGTGAGCACAGCATTTATCTACTCTGTCATCTTGACTGGAAGTCACCTTGGAAAACTATTTTAAGTACATATACCATATGATTATTACTAAAAAGTTTTATCTAAAAACGTCTTTATTCTACTTACATCTTTTTAGTTTTTTTAGTTCTTAGTAATTATGTTTAGATTATGTACGAAAACTCAATGAGATTTCAGACAACAATAATTGACTAATTATTATCCCAAGATATTTTCCTGCTGTCAAATTTTGTAACAGAGAAAATGTGAATTTATTTTTGTAATGCCAGGTAAATTATGCTAATAACTCTAAAGTCATGCCTATTTAACCAAACCAAATTTAAAACAGCTTTAATATCAAGTATTTTCCCAGATTTCATGATTCTCAAAAGTATTTTGGGTTAGTTTCTATTGTATTTTTGAGTTTTTATTATATAAGTGCTTAATTTCTTTAAGCCGATTAAATAGAGCTCTTTACAATCCAATTCTAATAATACCCTCTGGAGGTAGACCTAAATAGGGGGTATGTATTGGAGAGCAAAATATGTGTTTGAGAAGTGGATTTTTAATGACTGTTTTGATCTAATGTGTGGGAGGAAGGAGAGGTAGACAACTTGTATGTTTCCAGGTGAGTGGATACTGATGGTATTAACTGTGGTAGAGAATCTAAGGGAAGAGAAAAGATAGAAGAATATGCACTTGAACTAGAAATATGAGTTTGAGTTGACTGCAGAATATTGAGGTAGAAATGTCCAATCCTCCAGGCAGCTGAAAATAGGACCCTAAGAACGGTTGGTGCTGGAGATAGGTTTGGAAAACACCAAGGCAGTCAGAGCTTGGATGCGAACAGGATTGCCCAGAGTGCGACATGAAAAGAGGAATCAGTGCTGGGGATCATTGCCATCTAAGAGGTGAACACTGGAAGAGAAACTAATGCAAAGTGGTCAGAGTGGTAGGAGGACCAGAAACCGGGAGGTTAGGGAAGTCAGTAGAAAAAGGAAGGTGCTTTAAGGTCAGGGTGGTTCTGTTATCAAATGCTACAGCAATGACACATAGGACAAATACTCAGAAATGTTGGTGATGAATGAGAAAAGCTGAGATTCAGACAGCTTAAAGGACATGTCCAACGTTCCACAGCTAGTAGGTGGCAGAGCTGGGACAAACCATGTCTTCTACCTCCAGTCTCCCATTAGAAGGTGCCTGGCCAGCCAGTTTCTCTCCTTCTAACATTATGTCTGTGCAGGAAGCCTTAGCATCCTCTCCTATACCAAACTGGGCTATAAAAACTGCCTTTGGGCTTGTGGCTCTCTGCCCATCTGTAGGATTGCTTTCCAAAATTATCACTGTTCTTTCTGCTTCCTATCCTACTTGAGCTGATCCCTTCCTGGGTCTAATTGTGACACACAAGGTCGATTTATGGGCTTCCCTTTCCTCCCAAGCATTCCACAGTCACGTTGCCTTTTGTCCTGGTGGTGTGCCTTGCCCTGCACCCCAGCTTCAAAGCAATGCAAAGTAGTGGTTGTCCTGTCCCTCTATCCACCATGCTCTGTCAGCCCAGTGCTGGACAGAGGAGCCTGATGACTAAAAAGCGTGACTCAAGTTCAAATGCATAGCACTGCTGACGCTACCTTCCATGGATTGTAAAGTGCCAACAGCTTGATTTGCTGAAGATGCTGCATACCTGGGTCAAGGACAAATGCCATTAAGGTGAGCTTATTCTCTAGGCTGCCTACTGGTCTGGAGGTTGGTCTTGGATTTAGCACCATAGAAAGATGTTTATCTCCAAAGTGCTCAGTTTGATATTTATTCAGTATAGGAACCCCCTGTAGAACACAGTTGGTAGGTTCCTAAAATGTCATGTTATGCGAATTCGTGTTATATAAAACAAAGAACTAATACAAAAAAGGAGTTTACGTTCCTAAAATAAAAAATAAAATACTATCATATTTTTATATTTAAGAGAAATATCTTTATTAAAGCAATTTTCACCAAAAGGATAACATATTAATATGTATTCAATATCTTTTGCTCTTAAAAGCTTTTATTATGTACCATGTTATTGTGGGATTTCCCTAATTTCAGATGAGATATCATTTGCTCTTGAAAAGCTTTTATTACACTTCATGTTGTTCGGGGATTTCCCTAATTCTCAAACCCTCTTAGAGTGAGACCCTATTCTAGGATGTCGTGTTGTACGAGGGTTTCTCCCAAATCTCAAACCGTGTTAGAGTGAAAATGTGTTGCAGAAGTGCCGTGTTATGTAAGGGTTGCCTGTATTCCTACATCTTTAGCAATTGTGCATCAAGGTGCTTTTAAAGTAGGTGAATTCTATGGCAGCTTTTACCATCCTGCTCCTGGTGATAGTTTTTTTGTTTGTTTTGGGGTTTTTTTTTTGTCTGTTGGAAGGACTTTGCTGCTACAGGCAGACTCCTACCAACCCCACCAATGAGCTCATTGTCAATCCATAGTCATGTGCTGACTGCAAAGTGGCCCCAGGTTTTTGCATATCTTGTGAGATCGCCATGGGAACACAGCCATTATGATACAGCAGTTTTTGTCTTAACTATTTTTGATAGTTTTATGTTTTATGGTTTCATTTCCTATTGCTATAACAGAGACTCTTGATAACCAAAAATAAACATATCCCCAAAGGTTCCTTATTTCATAGATGAGCATGATTTCATAATCTAAATTGCATAAATCCAGAGCTGTTATGCAGCTGTGTACTCTCCGAACAGGCAAATGAGATAGGACTCCGTTAGCTCTGACAACTGGATACATTCGAGAATTTAGTGACGTCCTATGACATAGAACAAACCAGGTTAGCAGCTGCCGGGAGAAACAGGCATAAATACGACTAGTAAATACAACTACTGGTTCTAAAATATATACAGAATTGACTCACACTTCACTGCCTGCTGTGACCACCCAAGTCCAAGCCATCACGACACTATCGCTGACCTGGACTACTCACCAGTCTGCCTGCTTTTATCCTGACCCGCCATCCATTCTCCGCACAGAAGCCGGAGTCCTAAGTAATCACATCATGTTACTCACCTGCATTCCCTCTCAGCTCAGAATAAAATCCAAGCTCAACCTCATGGTCTATGAGGCCCTGTGTGATCTGGCCCCTGCCAGACTCTACCCTCTCATGTCACACCGCTCTCCTGTCCCTCGTAGTAATCGGTTTACACTGGCTCTCCTCCACCTTGTAAGAGTCTACCCACACTGACTTTTCTGTGTCTCGTGCACAGGGCCACCAAGTGCAGACATGCAGGTGGTACCGCACATAATTTCGGGAGGGGCATTCAGTAGGCTGCTGGGTGAATGATGCTCCTTGAAACGGGTGACACGGCAGCCCAGCTCACACAAGCTCCGCTCTTCCCCGCTGCCAGGCCTCGGCACTTGCTGATCCTTGTGCCTCGTACATCCATCTGCAGGTTCTGCACACGCCTGGCTCCTTCTTGTCATCCACTCAACAAATATTTCACAAAGCATTACTCTATACCCTGCAGAACTGATTACCTAATTTGCAGGGCCCCAGGTAAAAATGAAAATCAGGCCCTCTTACTTAAAAATTATTAAGAATTTCAAGATGGTAACAGCAGAGTATTAAACTATGCTTAGGCCCTTCTGAGTGTGGGGTCCTGTTTGACCACACGGGTCATGCCCCCATGAAGCTGGCCCTGGCCTCAGTCTCAGCCTGCAGGTCACTTTCTCAAAGGGGTCCTTCCTAACCATCAAACCAGAGTGTGAAGGCAAACTAAGGACTCCTTTTCTTTTCCAGCTAAAATCTTGGCATTTTAAATTATGGATGAAACAGAGAATCTTGGTTCCACTAGCACAGTGTTTTTAAGGCTGATCATCCAATCAACATAAAAGGTTTTGTGTTTCTCTTTAATGAGGTCTTGGACAGATTCTCATTTTTCTATAAACTGGCCTTGAAGGCAATAACAGGTCTCACATAAGCTGAGGAGAACTTTAATGTGCAAAGATAAAAAAAAAAAAAAAAAGGACCCATTAACCGTATTATAAATTTGAAAAGAATACTATGCATGGATTTTTTTTCTTATTAGAACAACAATGCATATTTTATGAAGCTAAGGTTTTCATATATAGTGATGAACTCAATTGTATTGTAAAGTTAGTAGAAATTGCACAGCTATGAACTGGCTAGCTTCTGCCTTTGAAAGAAAGTTTTTGCTTGGATGAACTAAACCAAAATTACTTAAGTATAATTTCATCCTCAAAAAGTCAAAGTTAATGTTGTTTTTTTTTTTAACACTGTGAAGGTACCTATTTAAAATATAGTTAGTTCAAAATATATTTATTTCTTTCATGCCCAAGACATAAAAATTGAATTATAAAGTTGTACATACAGTATTTGACTCAGAAAAAAGGCTGCATAGAACTGCCTCTTTAAATGTAAGATCTCACCTCGTTACAAGTTCCTCTCCTACTGCTATGAGTCCAGTCTCTCAGGCTAAATAACAGGAGTAGCAAAAAAGTTCAAGAGTCTGCAAAAGCAAGATAAGGCAAGAACATGTAATTTTCGGAGAGACTGTCATTCCTGCCACCGACTTCTGGCTAGGTAATGCCATCTGGGGCTTCAGATACGGTTTTCTGTAGTGGATTGTCCTTGGGTTACTGCCAGGAGCGAAATAGTTGTAAAAATGCAACTTTCTAAAAGTACTTGTAACCAAGGGAGAAAACAAGGTTCTGCCCCAATTTTTGCTAATTTTGTAAGGAATCTGAAAGACAGCGAGAGGGGGAGAAAAAGTGGGGGGAGGGGGGAGGGAAGGAGGGAGGGAGGGAGGAAGGAAGGAAGGAAGGAAGGAAGGAAGGAAGGAAGGAAGGAAGGGGTCTAAGAATGATATGAGTTTGCACTAGTGCCCATAAAGATTAAGTGCAAAACTAAACAAGCAGGAGGTACATCACTCAAGAAGTCTAGTTCAGTCAATTATGAAGGAAGCAAAGCCTGGCTTCCTCCCTTTTGTGCCCCACTTGCTTTTAGAAGTGCTGCTAAACCCTTTGTAGTACTAAGCCTATAACAGACTAAAAGGATTAATGGATTATCTGCCGCAGCAGCATTTGCTTCAGAGCAGGGAAAACATGTGTTTGCTCAAATAGCTGGAAGTGTCAGTGGTGGCATTTCCGCAGAGCCCAAGTCATTCACAGACAAACTATTCTATCTTGAGAGAGTTGTCTGTATTTGCTGGTTCCTTTCCATCTTCCCTCCCACCCCTGTCCGTCCTTCCTCTGTGTTTTAGTATAATTTTAAACTTACAGAAAAGTTGCAAAGGTAATACAGAGCGCTTCCAAACATCTCTCAACTATTTATCCCTAATGTTAACAAGTCATGTTACTATGATAAACGAGTATTGTCAAAACCAAGCAACTAACATTGGTGCATTAGTACGATTCACTGAGCACCTGACTTTATTAGGGTTTCACAGTTTTTCCACTAGTGTACTTTCTCTGTCTGATCCAATCCAGAACACCACGTTGCATTGAGCCTGTTCTCTTTTACTTTCAGTCTCACCAGGCTTTCATCTCCAGAACTTCATAAAAACAGCTCCCGTCAAGGTCATCAAGGACCATCATGCTGCCAAAGCCAGCATGATGCCAAGGCCTTTTCCCAGTACTCATTTCAGCAGCTTGGTTCGAAAGAGCACTTCAACGCTCCTTCTGAGAACCCTGTTCTCTACTCCTAGACCTCCGAGATACCCCTTTCTCCCATCTCTCTTCCCACCTCAATGCCCAGCCATTCTTGGTCTGCTTTACTGGTCCATCCCGTTCTTCTCTACTTCTAGGCAGTGGAAAGACTCAAGGTCTCTTCTCTAGCAACCCACTCTCCAGGTGTTCACCTGTTTGTGATGACTCAGGATTTAAGTCTCTACCCTTCATTCCTCTGGGAGACCCCAGACTTACAGTTTAAAATTTCTCAATTCAACATTTTTCTTGGTTTCCAAGGGAAGTCTCACATTCAACGCCTCCCACGCTGAACTGCAGACTTGTGCCCTTACACCGGCTCCTCCTCGGTCTCCTTCATCTCAGAAAATGGCAGCTCCATTCCACCAAGCCAAAAATTTTAGAATCACCCTCAACTCCTCTCTTTCTTTTATACCCCACTTTCAATCTATCAGCAAATCTGGTCAGCGCTACCTTTGGAGCTGTCCTAATTCTAACCACTTTTCATTATATTTACTGCCATCATCCTTGTGTAAGTCACCTCGGCCCTCATCCTACCCCTACCTCCTCACCACTCCAATTTATTCTTAACACAGGGATGTCTGATCATGTTACTTCTTCTTCTTTTTTTTTTTTTAATATCACCAGTTTTTTTATAAAAGGATATAATGCCAGAACAGCAATATGGAAGAGATGCATAGAACAAGGTATGTCCAAAGGGCACAGCACTTCCATGCCCTCTCCAAGCATGCCACTCTCCCAACATCTCCATGTGTTCAACAGCTTGGAAGCTCTCTAAAACCCGTCCTTTTAGGTTTTTATGGAGGCGTCATTATATAGGCATGATTGATCAAATCAACGGCCAATGCTGATTGAATTCAACATCCACTCTCTCTCTCTCTCCTACCAGCACCATGGAAACCCCTTGGCATCGCTCCCTGGGTGGGGTTTCCAAGGAAGAGGTCAGGCTGTCGCTGGGGCTGGAGGCGACAACTCCTGTCCCTCATGTTACTTCTTTACCCAAAGCCTCCAGTGGTTTCCATCCTCAAAGTCAGTACCAAGACTGTAGGGTACTACATGGCTGCCCCTCCCCCAGCTCTCTGTTTTAATTTCCCACCATGCTCTCATTTAGCCCACTCCAGCCACGCTTGCCTCCTTGCTCTTCCTTCTGCTTACTGAGCATGGTTTTCCCTCAAGTTCTTGAACTTACTATTGCTTAATCTTGGAATGTGTTGTGCCTAGGTATCCTCCTGGCTGCAGGGAAGGGGCATAATGTAGGTTGAGCAAGGTAAGGTGACCAATTCCTTCAGGAATTGCCTTTATATTAAAACTGAAAAGCCCTCTATTCCAGAAACCCTGTGAGTTTCTTGCAAATCAGGACAGTTGGTCACCTAGCAGGGCAAGCGTGTGTAGGGGGGTTGCAAACATTTAATATGGAGGTCAGAGCAGGCCTTGTGGACAGGAAACATTTGGGCAAAGGCTCAACAGAAGTGAAGGATTGAGTTTGCCTTTCCTTATTGTTGTGTGGTTCCTGGGAGGTATCTACAGAATCCAATGAGCACAGAAAAGGCAACCCCAATGGTTATCAAAACATACATTTGAAAATACTGTTTTTTAATAATTGATCCTTCAGATTTTATGAGCTCTACAAAAAATAGTGGCCAAGGAAACTTTGGAACCCCCAAATTTGGAATCTTGTCACTGCTATGTGACCTTGAGCAAGTTCTTGAATTTCTCAAAGCCTGATTTTTCTCATTTATAAAATGCAGATTATAAAAACCTCAGGGGTCATTGTAAAGATTAAAGTAATTATTATATATAAAATGTTTTGAACCATTCTGGCACGTAACAAACACTCAGTTATAATCTGTTATTGGTGTTCTTTTCTCACCAGATTTTTGGTGGGCCATTGATATTATTCAACGGAAGTGCTGTTGTGTGCAGGACACAGGGGCAATGAGGGAGAAAGAAGGCCATAAGAAAAGGGGGCTGTAAACAAAAGAGTTAATTCAGGTACTTACTTTTAAATGATTTTTATTTTGAGAGAGTTGTAAATTATATGCAGTTATAAGAAATAATATGGAGATGCCATATAACCTTCACCCAGTTTCCCTCAATGGCAACATCTGCCATTCTACAGGACCATATCACAGCCAGGAAATTGATATCACTACAACCGATAGTAGGGATGTACCATTTTGTTACTGAAACTAAGACTGTCATCTTAACGAAATTGAATGACCAGTAGTTGACTGGGGAGTGGAGGTGGGGTTGGGACAGGGGACAAAGAGTATAGGTCAAAAGTTCTTATCATTTCGGTGCTGGAGTAAAGCAGTAGATGCCTCGCCTTGCTCTCCCTACTCCAATCTGCCATAAACCACAGACTGTGCTGATAGGGTCACTTTTTCATAGTGTTCTTTTTTTGCCTTGAGCATAATCAAAGATAACACTTGCCGAGTGTTTACTATGAGCACAGGCTCTGTGCTAAATACTTTTCATGTATTATGTCAATTTTACAACAGCTTTGTGGGGTAGGTAATAATATTTTCCATGTGTTAAGATGATAGAACTAAAGTCTAGTAACATTAGGCAACTTGCCCAGATCATATATCTAGAAAATAGTAGAGCTAGGATTAAAACACAGGGTCCCCTGATTCCAAGGCTGTTCTTACCCACCCACATAGCCCCCTCACACTCATGGCAGAGCGTGGTGGAAAGGGACTGGATTAACTGTGGTCTATGACAGGCATTTTCTTTCCTTCCTCGGTGAGTTCACAATTGAGTTGGAGAAGCAGAATGCAAAATTGTAAGTGATAATACAGGCAGTACATGTAAGGCAGCAATCCAGGGTGATCTGGGAACCCAGAGTGCAGGGCAGTTGGGAGAGGCTTTCTGTGGAAGGCAGATGAGGGAGATGGACTTGACCTTGAGTGTGGGCCTGGACTTACACATAGGAAAAGCCCATGTTTGGGAGAGCTGACACTGTCTCATGTCTGCTTTCACCCTGCCTTTCCACATTTCCTTCCTTCCCATCAACCAGAGGTATTTGAGTGACTTCTCACTGAGCTGTTGGTATTCCTCACTGACATCTACGCAGAAGGTGGTAAGGTGCTTTCTTTTAAAATCAGAATTTAAAGAAAAATTGGTTGAAAGTTCCATTAACTGCTCTTTTTTTATTGATCGATAATTTAGCTTCTTTGAAGAATTCTTCATTGAATCCAGTTGTTTTCTTTTTCAAGTTGGGGGAAGTACTTGTAAAAGGACACTTTAAGACCTTCTAAATGACTTAACAATATTCTCTTTCATGTTGTGGGATAGGTGCAAGTCATTCTCAGATAAGAAATTGTGCAGAGTTTCAGAAATTTCAGGCTGACCTCTTTCATTATATGCTTTCCAAAAGTCCAGTTTTTAAATCATTGACTTAATTTTGTTGGTTACTTTGAATATAGTGATTGAGCTGTTTTGAAGTCCCAAGTTGAGTTTGTTTATTTTTAGAAAAATATCTAATAAATATGCAAGATTTTGAAGTCAGTCACTGTCCTGAAACTTTGGAGCAAGTAAGAAACTATGGTCTGTAAAAAGTACTCGGACTTCATGTCTAAGTTCAAACATCTGTGTAAGTACTTTACAACGAGATAGCCACCTTACCTCATATGTGAATGCTGTTCATTTCTTCACACAGCGCTTTAAATAATCAGGAGTTTTGTAGTCGTGACTCAATAAAATTTACAACTTTTACAGCCTCATCAAGAGCATCTTTCAGTTCATTAAGAAGAGGCTTTGGTGCAAGACTTTTTCTATGAATGCAGCAGTGACTCCATGGTACATGGGGAGCTACTTCTTAAACTGACCACATAGGCATATAAAACAACCTGACGCAGGCTTGTCTCCATAAGGGCATACACCACAACAATTCAACCAATTAATGTCCTTTTCAATGAAATAACTATTGATTGCATATCTTCACCTGTGGCATGCTTTGTCAATGGGTAATGAAAGAACAGGTTTTTCTCAATTTCATTTTCTACTAGATACCTCACAATGATGAGCAGAATGGATAAATCAGCAACATCTACACTTTCATAGACCTGGATGGAAAAGAATTTACTTTTTCTAATTCTGTCTACTACTACAGCTTCAGCATTATCAGACATTTCCTGAATTTGTCGAGACATTGTACTGTTTGAAAAAGAGATAGTATTGATTATGTGGACATGTTCTTCCCTAAACATACAAAAAACAAAAACAAAAACAGTATCCTTAATACAAGGAGACATTAAATCTTCAGCTGTGGTGTGGTTTGTACCACATTTAGCTATGTGATAAGCAATATAGTATGAAGCCTCAACTGCATTCTCATTGTCTTTCTTTCCTGACACCATGTATGAAGTATCACTTAGACACTTTTCTAAGTGCCAAAAATAATGTATTTCTTTGTTTTTGTAGATAGGATGTTCATTTTCTAAATGTCACATGAGTAGAGAGGGTTTCATGCAACCATTGGATAATATGTCCCCAACGCACAAAGACAGGAAAATCATCATCCCCTACAAATGAAAACCCATATTTAATATACTCTTCAGAGCATTTCCTTTTCTTCTGTGTAGTATAGGAGGCATGCACCTTTTTACTATCTCCCAGTGTGGGTGTGCTCATAGCTGTAGACACATGTTGAGAAGTATTCGATGACAGGTTATAATGTGTATCAAGTTTTGGGTTTTTTTTACCCTTTCCTGTTTTCAACCACTGATCCATAACAGACATGCTTAAAAATCACTGACGATAATAACTGAAACTATGTTAAACATTAAATAAATTAAAAAAAAACTTCTTGGAAAGAATCATGATTAAATACAAAGTACTTAGTTTTATTCAGTCAATAACTAAACTGATCAAAATAGTCTGACTACAGGTGTATTTATATGTTTGGCAAAGTTCTAGAAACGTCACAAATGGATTGTTCTGAAACCATGCAATAATAACTGGTAGAAGAGCAGTTTGGGGGAAGGGTTCATAGCCACGCTCTCACCAGTGATCATCCACTAACGTGATTTAACTTTGAAGTGTCTCCATGAATGGTGATTTAAACTTAACACTTACTGTTCCATAACTAACATTTTGCATTCTTTTACTTCACTTGTTTTTTCTTCATGACTGATTATTTTTCGTGTACCCCTGAACAGGCCCAGCATGCACCTCCAGGGGTAAGCGTGCCACCACCTAGGAAGCGGTGCTCTAGTATGATTTTTGTTTTCCTGCATGCAAGCCTTTGTAGTCTCTGCTTTGTGGTCTCTGCTTTGCAAGTTCTTTTTACACATTTCTATTGATAAAAATCTCACCTAATCAAAACTCAAGTTACTTCCCATAATGGTGACTACACAATAGCAGTTACCATTTGGGAAGTAAACACTTTCTGAACAATAACCTCCTGTGATTGGCCCTGGGCCTGGTGATTCGCATTTCCTTTTCACAACAATCCTACATGTTTTTTATAAGTGATGAAATTAAGTCTCAGAGACATGAAGTAGCTTTCTCAAAGGCTGAGAGTCCCATACAAAATCTATACCCTTGTATGTAGCTCATGTCTCAAATTCCTCCTCCTCATTGAAGCCTTCCTCCCCCCAATCCCCCCTCCCACCGTGGCCATGCCTCAGTCCCTGCTCTGCACTGGCTACATGCATTCTTCATCTATGTGGGAATTTGCATACATGGCCCTAATGGTCCTCTCAGTCACATGCCTCTCCAGCCACAGTTAGCTGTAAATGTCAGGGGCCATGGCGCACTTTGTGGGGCTTCTAAAATCCTAAAATTCTAGAGCTGGAAAGCACCCAGAGATAACCAGACTCACGAACTGCCCCAGGCAGGGTTGCTTTCTACAGTGATTCCCTGAACATTCATTCATACAGCAATGAATGACTACTATGATGTAAGCATGTTCTAATCAATGAATACAGCAACAAATAGCGTAGTAGGCAAAGTCCATCATCTCCAGGAGGTTCCGTTCAGTTGAGAGAGACTGACAATGAACAAGATAAACAAAGTAAAATATGTAGAATGTTAGGTGTCGATCTATACTAAGGAGAAAAAACATAGTATAAGAGAAAGAGAACGCTCTGGGTGTGTGTTGGCGGAGGGTAGCGGGGATCTGTCTTAGGTTGATCAGTGGTTGCCTCTCTGAGAAGGATTTCTCCCTTCAAGTCTGTCACCCACTGTTGGCTTGAATATGTCTAGCTACAGAGAGGCCATTCCTTTAAAAGGCACTCACACCACTTTTAACAAGCTCCGAATGTTCTGAAGTTTATCAGATCTCCCAGTGACTTGTACCTTTCCTCTGGACTTCTGTCTTCGGTTGTTATACCCAGCAAGAATTATCCATTCTCCTAAAACAGACAGCCCTTCACCTTTTTTGAGCATAGCTATGCTTCCTTCTAGTAGCTTCCCCCAAACCCTAACATCCTCAGTTTCTTCAGCTATTTCCTAAATGGCCTGGTTTCGATACCTATCAATGGTGGCTGCCTTCCTTGGAATACACTGCCCTTTATTTAAGAACAGAGTAGTTTTACTCCATAGTGGCTCGATGGGTGCAGAATACTCCAGATTATTGCTCCCTGGATATGGACTCATACATAAAAACAAAACCAAACCTGTTTTTAAACACTACCCGAATCAGAACTCAGTCCTCACGACAGAGAGCCAGTCTAGAATCTTCAGAACCTGGAAGCCAGGAGGAAGTCCTGGGGTCAGTGGAGGGGCAAGCTTTTCCTTCTTCATTGTACTTACATTCAGTGGGGGTTCCCAAAAGGAGGCAAGAGGAGTCCAGGATGAAGAGAGGCAGTGTGAGGAAGACCCTGCACTTGTCAGTGACCAGAGGTCCTGACCGGTGGGTGGGGCAGTGTCAGAAGAAGGGTGCAAAAGCCAGAGAGCTCATCACAGTTTTGAATTTTCTACTTAACTTCTTTCCTGATGAATGGGGTGAAACATCATTTTATACATTTAAGAGGAATTTATATTTTATATAGTCTTTGCAAAACTTAGTTTAAGGTTCTTTTCCTTGTCGATTTCTAGAAGATCTTTATATATTAAGGAAAATAACCCTTTGTGCTATATGATAACAACTACTTTTTTCTAGTTTGTCATTTGTCTGTTCACTTTATGTTATCTTTTTCTATGTAAAAAAAGTTTTATTTTTTAAATAGTCAAATATATCAATGTATTCATTTGGGCTTTTTTCTTCTCCTTCTTTTTCACATTTAGAAAAGCCTTATATCATATTTAGAAAAGCCTTCCCCATTCTGATATTATAAAAATAATCTCCCATGTCATCTTCAAACTATTTTTATTATTTCACTTTTTACATTTAAATCTTGGATCCATATGAAATTCATTCTGGTGTATCATTTATTGTTTCTTTGCTGTGTGCGCCAGGCATGGTTTTCAGCATTTTACATACATTATCTTTTTTAATAGTAATAATTATGGCAACCTTTATTTTACTGATGAGGACATTGAAGCCTCGCAAGGCAAACTGAGCCAAGAGCATACATCTAGTAAGGGTCAGAATTGAAACCAAGTCAGCCTGAGTTAAATTTTTTATGCTCTTCACTATAATATTTATAAGAAAGTCATCCTAAGTTGTTTGGAAATCCTCAACTTCATGACCACACATTTCAGGAAAGATTGTTGTTGAGTACATGATGGCCACGGCCCACTCCACGAAATGTGAAGAAATGGATGATATATTGAGGTGGAGTTATTGGATTTCACTTAGCCAAAGGCAGTCTCCAGCTGGGTAACTGACTCATACCCCTGCTTGAAAACTGAGGATTCTAATTCTTCTCTTAGCAAATTTATGGTTGAATAGATTAAGTGACACCAGTGTAGACAAGACTGTGACTATTAAGTCCTTGAATGTAAGAGTCTCTTAAACTTTCCTTATGGGATAGCAAAGATCCCAAAGTTTGGATGGGATTCAACTTGCAAGTGGAGCAAAGTTATTGACATTTATTGATTCTTAGATACATATATTTTCATATTTAACATCTTTGAAATTAGGATGCCTATTCTAATTAATGATGTCTTGTAATTGCAGTTGGCCAGGTGACAGACAAGACATAGCAGTGACTGTCTGCACATATGCCAATTTACTTTATATTTCTAACAGCACAAGGGACATTGGCAACCTATCAATGTTTCATTCAGCAAATAATCTAAGGACCATTTCAGGACGTAATATAATCTTGGTTGTTTTCTGAAATTCTCTGTTGACACCAGAAAATGTAAGAAAGGACTTGCATGAGAACCGGTGGATGAAGGGGGATAGAGTCACTGGCTTGGAAGAAAATCCTCGAAAGAACTGTTTAAAGAAATTCTGTATAACTGACATTCCTGGTGGTACATATTAGGATGATATGTTTGGGAAAAACAGGACATATTTACCCAATTCTGAAGGAAAACACATTTTGCAAGATTGAATCCTGAATAAGAAGTTTGGGGAATACTTTAACCTATTTATTTTGTATATTTTCCTTTGTGTATGCACAGTTAATATGTGATAAAAATCAATGTCTATTAAACTTTTTGCTAGCAACTGATAAAAATCAAAATAGCTGTGGCAAGCATCAGCATTGGTGACTTCATTCGCTACTCCTGGCTCTGTATCAAAGGAAATAATCTACTTAATCTCAGAGGAACAGTACAAATCAATGATCACGTGTGGATTCTCATCTAGAAACCAACCCAAGTCTTAAAACCTTCATCACAAGGAGTTTTTCTCGTGGTGATTCTCAGAGTCTTGGTAGAAGACCAAGTCCCTTCACTTTGAAGTTCCTTTCCTTTGTGCCTCTAATTAAGTCTGCTGGTACCTTCTGCACAGGTTTTCCTTTGTGGCTGGTTAGTATGACTCTAAACTGTGAATTGCCCCGTTGGCTCCATGAATGTCCTGACTGATCTGTTCTTTGGTGAGAAGGAAAAAGAGAGTCAGGAGCTGCAACAGTTATTGTGTCTCCTTGAAAGCTATTAAAGTATAAATAGTTCTTTCAATCATTGTAAAATAAAAATGCTAAGTGATATGAAAGCATCGTGTCCTAGTTTAATTGATGACATCCCTTTCCTTTTTCTCAGTGGTGCTAAGACACGGGGGTGTTTTGCAATCAATGGCATCTCATGTTTGATGAAGTATAGTACCTTCAGCTTTGGAGGGGTGTGAGTCAGGGAGCCAGTTAGACACAAAAGTACAGGCCATCATTATGTTGTTGTATGTTTTCATTTTGAACTCAACCTATAGGAGAGTGACTTTAACCAATGGATCTAATTAATGTGATAGGTTTCTACAGTTTTTTCTTGTGCTCTTTAGCTGGGTGTTCCTAATTGTCCTTACTTTTGAAACCATGGTCCTCATTAGATTTCATTTTGTAGGTTCTGACCTGTTATGCCTATCTGTCAAGATCATTCTGAATCATGATTCTCTCATTTACCATGTTAACTACCCCTCCCTCTAGCTTTCTGCCACTTGTAAATTTGATAAGCCCTACTTCTATACTTTTATCTGAGTCACTGATAAAAATGTGGAGCACCTCGAAACAATTTTGTACAGCCATCAGTGAATCCCTCAGATCAACATGTTTGGATGGCATTTTCCCAGTTGTGATTCCATCCACCTGAAATATAATGCAGTTGTTAAGCAACCAAGCTTTGCTCTCAGAGCAGATACCCCACCCCCACCCCACCCCCGCCAAATTCTAGCTCCACCCCTATCCTGGCTATATGATCTTGGGTGAGTTACCTGATGAATTTCTGCTTAGTTTCCTCATCTGTAAAATGGGACACTTGTTTCTACTTTATTGGGATGGGCTGAGGATTAAATAGCTTAGTACTCACAAAACACCTAGCACAGTTCCTGACATACAGTAAGCTCTCAATAAATATCAATCGTTAATCCTATCAATTTTCTCAGATTTCTCCATCTTGCCCAATGTCTATCATCACACTCTTCATCTAACAACTCAACATAAACTAAGTTCATCATTCTATTGTTTAAGCAGATTTATCACAAAAAAAAAGAAATGAGGTCAGTTTAGTGTGTGGAGTTTCTTATTTATAATTTATAACTTGAATATTTTCAATTAGGGGTTGCTGAATCATATAGATGTATTTGTGGTGACTCCAAGCTGCCTCTTAATGATCAACACTCCATTTTTAATTGTTTCCAAACACTGTTTATTAACTTTTTACAAACTTTTGCTAGGAATCTATGTAAAACTGACAGTTCTATTTTTTTTTTTTTGCTTTTTGGTATGTGGGTAGCTGCCTGACTGGGAATCGAACCCAGGCCGCAACGCTGACAGCACCAGTGCTGAAGCCTTAAGCCACTACATCACCAGGGAACTCCTCTATATTTTCTTGAATCCCTCTTTTTGCCACACAATAGCAAACAATATTTACCTATCTCTAAGTTTCTAGCACTTCTGCCATTCTTTATGATTTCTTAGATTGATGTTGTTCTTGTTGTTGTTTATATGATCACATTTGCTAGTTATTCCATTACCCTGGATGTCTGTCATAGGTTTTGCAGAATTAAACTCATCGGAAGCAGCTGGAACTCTCTGCCACCTCCTCACTTGTCTTGGCCTTTATTTCCTCATAGTCATTATTCTATCCTTAAGAGTAGTGGTTTTAAATCTTGAAGGGCATAAGAATCTCCTGGGGGAGGTAGAACCTGTTAAAAATGCATTTCCCCAGCCTGCTCTCAGAGATTTAGGATTAGTAAACTTGAGAGAGGGCCTGGGAACACACATTTTAATAAACACTCTAGGTGACTCTGAGGCACCACCCTGTGAGAAACACCTTATATAGAGCAATATGACGGGCAATAATTTGGTAATTATTTTTTATTATAATCTGTTAGCATTACTTCTCTCTCCCAAGAAATGTATCCTAGACTTACTTAGTTGGTCTTTTTGACCCAAACATATCTTGTAAAAAGTCCTTTTATTGGGCATTTCACAAATTTCTGGATTTTGATCTTCCTGACACTACTCACAAAGATTGTGCCTTTTAAAAATACAGAGTATATACTCTTAGTTACCTGGTACCCATGGGGAGTGGTAGATGCCAGATAAATGTAAGGAAACTCTCTGTTAACTGGAACTCAAGCAACTGGCAAAATCTCTAGTAACCAGTAGTACTTGCAAGCACCTGGCAAAAAGTTTGCTTGAGATAGTGCTCATTGCTTGAGTTCCAGTTAAGGAGAGTCTACTGAAATTGCTCTTGGCTATGGGCCATTCCTGCCATTGTTAAATGAGCCCATGGAGCTCTCTCTGCAGCTCCATCTTGGCCTTCTTCAGATGCCTGCAGGCCAGTATCCTATACCCTTGTGTCATTCAGCCAGATTCATTGATAATGAGATGAAGGCTGTGGACTACAGAAAGAAAAACTACATGGTCTACTTCTTAGGATGCCTTTAGAAAATCTCAAACAAACAAAAATTATTCTGCACACTACTTCACATATCATAGGCTTTCAATAAATATTGGTTGCTCTAAGCCAAGGATAACAAATTACTTGACAGGCCTGCCAATACTCCCTAGCTTGCGTGGGGCAGACATTGCTAATGGATCTTAGAACTCTTTTCCTCCTGAGCCTGGAAGCAGCTTCAGTATTCTTCAAAACATAGCTTTCCATCAAATCAACCAGAATTGGTTTGCAAAATAAAAGCTATTTGCCAAGTCTAAACAAAACAGGAATCTATTTCTCCTACAGTTCAATTGTTAACTTCATTTGTGGAATTTTAAAAAAAGTCACAAATATAAAATAAATACTTAAAAAGTCAAGTTGGTACGATAAGTACTAAGGGAAAAATACAGGAAATTACATCAGAAGGATATGGAGTAGCCAGCATCTCACAATAAGCAGGTGTCTGGGTTTTCCACCTTTTGAGATTCTAGAATGGTACTAATGATATAATAATAAGAATGATACTAAAACTTAGCATCTCATCTCATGAGATTAGCAAAATCTGAAACCTTTCAAGTAATGATTCTAATACCACAGAAGCAGGACCCACATTTCAGTTGGATCCAAAATCAATGTGTAAGTTGAGACTCCTGGCTTCTAACTCACATCAGAAGGCAGGGATGGCATTATTTGTGCTTCAAGGGAGATAATTTAAAGCAGGGCCATCTGGAGAGCACTTTTCCTTCCTCCCATTCCCTTTACCTCCTCTTCCCTGTGCGCCCTTTGAACCCTGATTATTATCTATCACTTCACAATCTTGACAGTCCCATTTATACTAATAAAAGTTCTCTTTTTTGTATCCACATGACTTACCCAAAGTGGGCTGCTCTAAAGTAAAGCCAGACCCTTTTGACTCTTTCAAACGTGGCCACTCTAGTTGTTTTCTCTTAAGTTCCTATTTTAACTCCTAGATTGAAGACTAAATGTCTTAAAGGTATATTTAGGGCATATATAAGCTCTGAATTTTCTGGAGTCCATCACAGAGAAAAATCAGATTTAAAGAGGCTATAGTACAGAAATGTTGATTTATTGGACCTAGCTAGTGAGTGAGAGTCTCCAAATCAAGAAAAATTTTAAGATAATATTTCATTTTAATTTCTTATAAATATAAACAATGGATTAAAGGCATTACATCCCTCTCTGCCTTCAGAAGGAGCCTCACTAATTTGGGGCTGCCAATAGATCAGCACCAGAGAACAGATGTTTGCTTATTATATTGTGGAGAAGAGCAGTGAGCCCTCCATGAGCTGTTGTAGTAGGTTGGGCTAAATGTCTCCAATGTGGCTCTTCTTGAGTTTTTAGGCAGATTTTAATAGTCCAGTCTGCTCTCTCTCTGGGGAACTATCAGACAGCATTCCTGGCTCTTATAATGAAATTGCCTTTCAAAATGCATGCTTTCTTTCAAGTTATTGTTTCTAAAGTTTTATGGGCTAGAACACCAGAGGATGAGGTTTCTTTGACTTGTGTATAAAATAAGAGTTAATAAGCTCTGAATGAGGCCTTAGAGACTTACTGATGAATAAAGTATGTTAAATTAGGTGAGGAACATTTGCCACCTAGTTAAAACTATGTAGAGTCATTTTATACATACTCTTGGATTCTTGATGGTTGAGTTTGTTGGAAAAGTAATTTCTGGATAACATGTTGCAATTTTAAAATAATTTAGTAGTGTTGGAAAATTAAATGTATTGGAAAACATTTCTTAGAGAATTTTACATATGTCCCTGAACAGTTTTATATAATTCAATTTTTGTAGTGTATTTAAAGGAACCTTGCAATAATTCTTTTCCTGAAATATGAAAGGCTTTAAAAATATATGCTTGCTTTTCCATATGATAACTTGCTTATAGCAAGCAGGTCGTGTTGGTATTTTAGTTTCTAAGTGTGCAGTTAAACCAAATCTAGGAAGATCAGGGAAACTTCCAGTTCCAGGAATAAGGCAAGTTAGGATATCAGACCAACCTTCCACTAGAAACAAGCAAAAATAGTGACCTAAAATTTTTTTTTAACTTCTTAATAGTATCAAAAACCTGGCAAGAGATTAAGAAACTAAAGTCCAAAATCAAGGGAAAACAAGATCTCTGAAAGATAAGTGGCATCCTAAAACTATTTTTGAACTGAGTGCATTTTCTATTGTGGGCAAACTCGAATTTCAGTTCTGAGGGCTTTTCAGGACAGGGAAAAAGAATCAAAGTTCAGATCTCACCCCTTCCTTCATGTATATGAGTCAAACTTTCTGTGCAAGGGTAAAACAAAAATAAATGTGCCTCTACCCTCAGCAGACTACAAGAAAAGTTGCCCTTACAATGAGCAGAGCAGGACTGGTGGTAATAGTAGGGAACTGCTCTGAGAAGTTGTAACTGCAAGTTGGTACTTTGACAGCTTCCAAATCTATGTCACTTCGGTGATCAAATAAATAAGTAAATAAGCAACAACAACCAAAAAACTATGAACCATAAAACCTCTCAAGTTGCAAATTTAGTTTAAAGTACCCCTATGTGCCTAGCAGGGACAAATTAAAGTTCTCTCTGGAGGATATTAGCACCACTCTAGGCTTCAAAGAATAACTCTAAATAAATTTTCAAAGACAATGAGCACCATACAGTAAAAAAATAACTAAGCCTATAAGAACATAAGCCATCAAGAACTAGAAAAAAGAGGCCTCCAAAGACTTCATATTTTGAAATTTTTACTCTCTAAAAGCAACTGTGCTTACTAAATTCAAAGAAAAATAGAAAACTACATCTACAGAAAAGAAATAAAAAGTGACCTAGCAGATTTGAAAAAGAACCAAATAGAACTTCTTAAAATAAAAAATAAAACAACCAAAAACGAGAAACTCAATAGACATGTTTAAACAGTTTAGACACAACTGAAGAGAGAATTAGAGAACTGAAATATAGATCAGAAGAAGTTACTCAGCATATAGTGCAGATAGAACAACAATACAGCAAGTATAAAAGAGAAGTTAAGAGACATGGAAAACAGGGTGTAAATGTCCAGCATTCATTTAATCAGACTCCCAGAAGAAAAGGAGAGAAGGGTTTGGATAAAGGTCATATTTGATGAGATAATGGCTAAGAATTTTTCAGAGCTGATCAAAGACATCAACCCACAGATTCAAGAAGGATAAACAGAAAAAATAAAAAGAAGCATCCACCTAGATTCATCATTGTGAAACTTTAACAAACCAAAGACAAACAAGATCATAAAATGAACCAGAGAAATAGATAATCCTCAAAGTAGTGGCAACTAGACAATAACTGAATTCTCCATAACAACAAAGGAAAGCAGGAGCCACTAGAATTGAACAAAGACACTAAAATAATTGGTAACCTAGAATTATACATGCAGCAAAAGAATGAGGTTAAAATAAAGCAATTTCAAAGTAGATCAAAGCAGAGAGAGTTTGCCACCAGAACACTAATTTATAACCCTTTCTGTAGGGAGAGTAAAAGTGATCTGACAAGGAAGACCTGAGATAAAAGAAGAATGAGCAAAGAAAATGGCAAATATATGGACACATCTAAGTGAGTGAACACTAACTTTATAAAACTACAATAATCATGTCTTAAAGAGCAAAACTTAAAACAATAAAAACAAGACAGAAATAATATATCTGACAACATATCACGAAGGGTAAATGGAATTAAAATGTTTTAAGGTCTTTGAATTATGCATGAGAAGGGTAAAGACATTGATTAATTTCAGAATTTTAGCTAAGGATGCATATTTATTTGTAGGTTAATCACTAAAAATAGAGAGTATATAGTTTCCACACCAGGAGAAAGAAATAATGGAATAATTTAAAAATTTCTTTTGAATAATCCAAGAAGACAAGAAAAGAAAGAAAAGGCAATAGGTGAGATAAATATAAATGAGATGGTGGTTTTAAACTCCAACATATAAATAATTTCATTAAATGTAAGTAGAGAATATGTGACGAACTAAAAAATAGCCCCAAAGATGTCCATGTCCTAGTCCCTGGAACCTGTGAATATATTACCTTACAGGCAAAAGAAACCTTGCAAATATGATTAAGTTGAGAATCTTGAGATAGGAAGATTATTCTGGAATATCTAGTTGAGCCCAGTGCGATCACATTGGTCCTTCTAAGAGGGAGGTAGGAGAGGCAAAGTCACAGGAAAAAGAGAACAGAAGCAGAGAGCAGAGAAGAAGTAAGATGCTATGCTGCTGGCATTGAAGATGGAGGAAGGGGCCACAAATCAAGGAATGCAGGCAGGCTCAAAAAGCTGGAAAGGGCAAGATAACAGATTCTTCCCTAGGGCTTCTGGAGGAATACAGCCCTGCAGAGCCATTTTAGACTTCTGACCCTTAGAACTGTAAGATAATTTTAAGTCACTAAATTTGCAGATGCTACTTGATTTATGATGAGTTTACATCCCAGTAAACCTATCATAAAGTAAAAAATATTGTAAGTTGAAAATGCGTTTAATACAACACTACACTGTGGAGTGTGGGTTGTTCACCCTCGTGATCATGTGGCTGACTGGGAGCTGCAGCTCATTTCTGCTGCACAGCATCACAAGTAAGTATAGTTCCACATGTCAGCCCAGGAAAAAATCAAAATTCAAAATTCAAAGTATGGTATACTGAATGCATATCACTTTCACAAAAAATCCTAAATTGAACCATCATAGGTCAGGGGTAGTCTATACATCTATATCTATGTGGCAAAGCAACAAATAAAAGCAAGTCAGGATTGTCGTCCCCCCAGGTCTCAGGAAGAGAGGCAAAGAGGCCAGGGCTCTGATACCTTGGCAATTCTATTTTTAGCATGGGTGGAGGTTATACATGGAATAATTTTTCTTAAACCGTATATATGTTTTAAGGACATTTCCATAATAGCAAATATTTCATTGTAATAAAAAATGTAAAAATTGTGCTTGCTTCAGCAACACATACACTAAAATTAGAACACTACAGAGAAGATGAGCATGGCCCCGTGCAAGGATGACATGCAAACAATGTAAAAATAAAGACCAGGAAGCCTGAAATTTAAGTGGAATTCACAGAATATTTAATTATGTTTCTAATAATTGAGAACCTGTGCTTGCTTTGGCAGCACATATACTAAAATAACAATTGAGAATCATATTATCCAATCTGCAGAATATCCTTGTTCCTTACAGCACCTTCCTAATGTCTCCTGACATTTGAATTCCTCTCTGCTCATTAATTACCCCACATAATTGAGAATGGAAAGAATCGAGAGGAAAAAAAGCCGTGTGTGGGCTCTATCACTTATGAACTATGTAAACTTGGGCAAGTTACTTAAACTCTTGGTTTCTTAATCTATACAATGGAGGTACGAGTAGTATCTTCCTATATGTAGTTATTATAGGAAATAAATGAGATAAAGCACTTAGCACAATACCTATCTATCTAAAAACACTACCTCTTTATTTCATTTATCCATTCCCTTCCCCTGAAAAAACTGTTTATGGAGCACCTGCCTTGCACCAGGTCCTTCGCTAGCTCCTGGGAGTGCGAAGCCAAAGAAACCATGGCCCCATCTTCAAAGAGTTCTCAGTTTGGTAGATGAAGCAGATGAAAACTATGTAATTGTAATGCCAAGAGTTAGCAGCACAATTAAGGTATAAACACTACACTGGGGCTTTTTAGGGCAAGGAGTCCTGACCTGGGCATGTAGTGGATTAAGGGAGGGAAGTAGGCAGAGAAACCCACTCAGAGGTGACACTTGAATGAAGTCTTGAAGGACGAGAAGGAATTTGCCAGATGGAAGGGACGAGGGACACTTCTGTTAAGGAGTCTGTATAGGCAAGCTTGGAAGGAGATCATGGATCAAGGAAATGGGAAGTTGTTGGGTGGTAAGGCTCTGAGGAGGGAGGGGACGTGCAGCAATCAACAATGGTCGTCAGAAACCAAGAGGTCACATTCACCACGTCCAAGAGTTTGGAGCTTCTCCAGGCAGTGAGGGCTATCGTAAGCCAAAGTTTTAGAAATCCCACTTTGTCTCCATGCGAATGGGTGGGAGATACTCTGCAGACCACTACCTGCGGTAGTCCGGGGGGAGGGTTTGCACTCTCCACCTGGACTACGACAGTGGCCTTAGAATGGATTAAAGAGACTTAGATTCAAGAGACATGTAGGAGGTGGAATTGAGTGGACTTGGAAGCCGCGTGGAGGTAATTACCAGATTTCTAGCATGGGGCAATAATGACGGTGGATAATAATACCCTTAGCCATGTTTGAGGAGACCAATAGAGCAGGCTGTGCGTAAAGACAATAGGAATTTTATGTTGATTTAGTTAGTTTGAGGTGATACATCTAGGAGGAGACTTGTAGTAGGAAGTCGGAAATTTTCTTCTAAACTCCGAAGGGAAATGAATTATGGACACAGAGATTTTGGAAGCCATAACCACATAAATGAAGGGGGAAGCCAGAGGCGTGTGTGGGATGGCCCAAACAATAAATATGTGGGTTGAATCCACTTGAAAGGAATGAGTAATACGCTCACCAAAGTGCCCTTTCCCTTAGCATGAATTTTGGGTTGAGATTAAGAATGTTTCCATAAAGTATCTTCCTTTGCTCAGGATCATATGAATCTCTCCTTAGAATAACTACTAATGACTTGAGTTGTCAAGGCTTGTACTCTTCTCAGATGAAAATTCAGTAAGCAACTTATTAAAAGTTTTTATGCTAAAATTTTTCTGATGTTTAGATTTTTTGCCATCTAATATTATAATTTTATAACATGCCTTGGAGGTTTAAGACTTTTTGAAGCTAGAATTATAGAATTTTTTTAGCCCTGGAAAAAAAGCCTAGAAGTAATTTAATCTAATCCTTTAAATTTTCAAATAGAGACTAAAGAGAGAAGGCCACACCATGGCCACTTGACTTGGGATAAGTGATTAGGTCTCTTGACACCATACTTGCTAAATCTCCATATGTGCTTGCTCCAACTTGCTAAAATTTCAGGGTAAAATAATCTAAACTTCAGTTATCCAAATGAAAGCTTTTAATTTATTTACGAATTCAATTTTTATCTGTGACACTTGGCGCTAGATAAGAACAAAAAGCCAAGTGTGATCAAGAGTCTTCCTTTGCCTCATTCTCAGATTTCTTGGTAGAAGGTATTATCAAAGTCCCACAAGAACAGACCTGAAGGATAGGACAATGACAAGAATCTGATCGCATGTAAGGTTGCCAGATTTAGCAAATAAGAGGAGTAAAATTTGAACTTCAGATAAATAATGAATAATTCTTTAGCATAAGTATGTTTCATGTAAATTTAGGAAATACTTAAAAAGTATTCATTGTTTATCTGCAACTGAAATTTAACTGGGAGTCAGGTATTTTATCTGGCAATCCTAATCTTGAGGTCAAGACTATAGACTTTTAAACACTTAGAAATAAGTGAGACAGTCTGAGTCAGACCCACTAGAGGTAGCTGATATTTTACAAAATTGCAAATTTCAAAGCGTCCTTAAACCTTTAGCTAGATTTAACAAGACAAAGAAAGAGATAGCCCAAATAAATAAAGTCAGAAATAAAAGAGAAGTTATAACTGATAACACAGAAATACAAAGAATCCTAAGAGACTGCCATAAACAGTTATATACCAACAAATTGGACAACCTAGGAGAAATGGATAAATTCCTATTTTTTGGAATATAGAAACGGAATAAATCCAATTTTTAATTGAGGTAAACGTCAATAAATACAATCTTCCAAGATTTAATTATGAAGAAATAGAAAATCTGAATAGACCAATAGTAGGGACATTGAAGTAGAAACCAAAACCTCCCAACAAGGCAAAAGTCCAGGACCAGACAGCTTCACTGGTGAATTCTACTTAAAGAAGATTTATTATATATTCTTCTCAAATTCTTCCAAAAAAATCAAAGAGGAGGGAGCACTTCAAACTCATTTTACAAACCAGCATTACCCTGATACCCAAACCAGGCAGTATACTTTTGCCACTTTTATTGAATATAACTTTAGAAGTCCTAGCCAGAACAATAAGGCAAGACATAGAGGTAAAAGGCATCCATTGAAAATGGAACTACCATATAATGTAGCCATTCCATCTCTGGGATTTACCCAAAGAAAACAAAAACATTAATTCAAAAAGATACACCCCATGTTCATTGCAACATTATTTACAATAGCCAAGATATGGAAACAATCTAAGTGTTCATTGATAGATGAATGGATAGAGAAGTGGTATATACACATATATACAATGGAATATTACTCAACCATAAGAAGAAAGAAATCTTGCCATTTGCGACAATATGCATGGATTTTGAGAGTATTATGCTAAGTAAAATAAGTCAGACAGAAAAAATACCAGTACCGTATTATTTCACTTACAGGTGGAACCTAGAGGCATGAAACAAAACAAAGCAAAACTCATAGATACAGAGAACAGATTGGTGGTTACCACAGGGGAAGGGATTTGGGGATGTGTAAAATGAGTTAAGGGGGTCAATTGTGTGGTGATGGATGGTAACTAGATTTATTGTGATGACCACTTTGTAGTGTATATAAATAGTAAATTATTATGTTGCATACCTAAACAAAGTATAATGTGCCAATATTACCTCCATAAATTTTTTTTTCAAATCATCTAGGATCTGCTACTCTTTGTGCAAAAGTGAAGGAGGTGTCTCGCTGTGCCATTGCCATCCCCTCAAAATGTAGTATAACGTGAGAGTGATCTTCCACAAGGTTAGCAGGGATGGTGAGGGAGGGGAGTTATGGACACAGAGAAGCAAGGATTCCATCACTGTGTGTTCTAAAGCAGCTGTATCCTCTCCTGTGTCTTTAATAGTGCAGACTGATTTTGCAGGCTCAGAATCAAAATTCATTATGTAACCTATGATTACAAAAACAGAGCTAAAATGTAAAACAATACAATGTTTCATCATAGAAAACCATGAAAAAGAAGGCTTCTGCAAGACAGTGTCTCACCCTGGCCTCCAAGGCCATGACCCTGTATTTCAACCTCATTTAACAAAAAAGACTGAGCATTAAAGTCTCACCAAGCTATGGAGAGGCTCATCACAAAACCAGAGCTGAGTAATAGGGTGGTGTATTAGCAGTTTGGCCACATGCTCAGCATCAGTAGGATGTCCTAACAGCACTAACTCTGAGTGATTGTCAAGTGGCCACCGTGTCCACACAACATTGCCAAACCCAGGCTGTGAGTGTAATATGAAACCATCTCCCCATATGGCTCCTGTGTCCTTGGTGAGAAGCGGTGGGAGTGATGACAGCGGTGGCAGTGGAAGTAGGAGAGGGTTAGAAGTGATTGGGCGAATCTGGAGAGGAACTCATTTAATTAATCAACAAAACTGGGGTATAGCTGCAAACTTACTTGTTAAGTTGCACCTAGAGCCATGGCCATATTTCCCCATAGCAACATTGTAAATCATCTGGTCGGTTTCAGTTTTTATTGGTTATTCTAAACAGAAATGCTCTTATAGGACATTTGAGCCTAATATGTTTTAAAAATTTATCATTCAGCCTTAACAGTGTGTAACATAAAAAATAAGTGTTGAAAACCAGGCCATGGGGTTGAAAATGTGATGAATTATTAAAAAAAAACAAACATATGTCAAAACCCACACTGAACAACTGTGTGATAGCTCTGTTTTCTAAAACTTTAGTGAAGGAGGAATCTGAGCGTCCACTAAGGGCTGGAACTTTATAGGAGATTTTTATCATCTCATCTGTCTCTTATGCATTTTTAAGTTTGTTTTTTTTATTGTGGTAAGATATACATAACCTAAAGTTGACCACTTCAACCATTTTTTCAGTGTGGAATTCAGTGATATTCACAACAGTCATAATGTTGTGCACCTTCTCCCTATCCATCTGTAGAACTTCTGCTTGGTTCAAGGCCCAACGGCCTCTGCTTTCTGCTCACAAGGGTTCCAGGACCCGCTGGCTTCCCCGGGGCCTGCTATTCCTTAGAGCCTCTTCCTCTTTCCTTAGTCCAGTCTCTCTTTATCACATCATCGGCCCTATTGTTCAAGGTGTGACCAATCCTGTCATCCACTGATTTCATCCTGTAAACCCACTACAATAGCCACCTGCTAACAGAATAGCGGGGAAATAGGGTAATTTCACATAAACATCCTCAGCCTCATTCTAGAACTTAGAAGTTTGTCATTCCAACGGAAATAAAAGAGGCTCTTTTGGGAATTGTAGAGCACTGAAGGGAGGGGTGTGAGTGTGTGTGTGTGTGTGTGTGTGTGTGTGTGTACTGTGTCTGTATATGAGTGCCTGAGGTCTGTCCAGAGACTATCCATCCACGGAATATGAAAAATGGAGGTATTTATTGAAGAAGATACAAGAAACACCGTACATAGGACAACGATGCCTCCTTGTCCCTACTTGGTTATGACTGTCTTGAGGAAATCGGCTTCGTAGGTAGCAGTCTGAAAGAAGTCATTAGCAACTGCAGCACAATGTTCCCTCTGCTCTGGCAGCAGAAGCCGCAGAACGAATTTTGCCACAACACGTTTCATGCCAAGATCCTGCACCAAAGTCTCCGACACAGTAGTTTGGGGATCCCCAGATCAGTTTGGTTCTCACACTGTCAGTGTCTGATCTTTGGTGACTGCAGCCTGCACACATGCCACACTCTGTGTTCTGCGTCCTGCGTGCAGGCCTTCCAGAGCATGGACCGCTCTGAGCAGAGTCTGACTGTCCTGGACGCGTCTGTGCCACACTCGTTTGCGCGACACTCACTGCCTCCTCCCCGAAAGCCTTCCGAGTCGTCCGAATGATATTCGTGGAGGAGTGTTCAAGCTTCACATGAAATTGGACGCAGAGTTTTTTCGCTCCGTCATTTTGAACATGACGGCTACCCAGGACACATTTTCCCTCAAGGGGTCCACCACCCCACTGACTAGGACGTGAGGGCGTCATTGTTCACATGCGCAGTCCCGTCCACTCGCCTTGGCGGCCAGGTCACACTGATGTCACACAAACTATCCTTGTTATACTGACAATGGCTGGATTTTTTGGACAGACTTTGTATGTCTGTGTTGTGTGTAGGTCTCTCTCTCTCTGTGCGTCTGTGTTGGAGTGTGTGTATGTTTGTGTCTGTGTTTGTTACTGCTGCTTTGCTGAGGCTCCTGCCTCCTCCAAGTCACCAAGAATGTGAATACCTGGCCAGCTACTCAGCAAGACATCAGATTCCAGAAGTCGGAGGAGACAAGCTGGGGAAGACGGATTTTGACACTGGACTCTGCATTTCAGATGGGACTGAGCCTTGACTAAATTAGTCACTGGCCAGCCGCTGTGGATAATAAGGTGTGAGATTGTGATGAATCAACGCATCCTTGGTTGACTTTGCCTTTACATTTTTCAATTAAGTATATTGTCCTGTTTTGAATCTGTTTGAAGCATATCTGAACTTTGGTGGAGCAGAGCACGTGCTGCTATTTGCAGATTGTTCGGTGGAATCTGAGCATGGGCAAAAGAGTAAAAAATAAAAACGAAATGAAACAAAACGAAACAAAACACCCCAAAACTGAATAGAAAGTAGATTGGTCTCCTTTAAAAATTTTGTTTCTCCACAGAGGTCTGTCTTCTTGTGAAATCCTGTTTACCCTTGATGTTCTTATGAAAGATACTCCCTTGTTCTTCAAGCTATGGGAAAACAAATCATAGAAAGTAATGGGAATGCTGCTGATTTTCATTAAGGGCTGATGAATACTTGGGTCAAATCTCTTAATTATAGAGATCAAAGGAGAATAATACATTTTAACTCCAAGTCTTTTCTTTCTTCAAAAGAATAGACCTCAGTGAAAACATGTATTTCCTAACCCAATAAAAAAATCTACCACCACCTGTCCTGCTAGCTAATTTACTCAGTTTCACGTTTGTTTAAAATACGTATGGTGTGGTGGGTCTTGCCCTCTCTGTATTTTTTACAGCTCCAGCCAGTGAAATACCAACAGGGACATTCATAGGCATGATTTGTCCTGAAAGTGAAGCAGCTCCTCATTTCTTCTTCATGATCCACAGTAGCTACATATCCCCACACTCTCAGCTCCCCTTAGAGTCTCCCTTCTGTCACCTTTGATTCCAGCTCCTGTTTTCTGCCTTAAACATGCAAACGTGGTTTTATCCTCTGCTTCTTACTCAACGCACTGTCCCTCGGTGTTCACCCATTGCCATGACTTGATTACACATCTAGGAGCTGGACACCCCAATGTGTGTACAGTGCTAGTGAGCTTCGGGGCTAAGAACTCCACGGTCTCCCCTTGAATTCTCTGTTGGGATATTCCACAGGCACCTCAATCTCAACATGTCCCAAAGAGTACTTGTTATCCACAGCCATCCTTCTTCCTGCCATCACTGCTGACCTCCTCTTCCTCTTCCTCAAAACTAGTCCTTCTCTTAGACTTCAAGTTTAATTGATGATCCTACCTATTTGCCCATCTCCTGAGCCAGAGTCATCCTCAGGTCATCCTCCATGACTCCTGTATCCCTCGATTCCACTCAGGTATGCTGTTCTGTCCACTCTGCTTCCCATTCAGCTTCGGAAGCCATTGCTCTTCTCCACCGCACTGTCCCTATGCCGGTGTAGGCTTCCTCCTTCCCACCCGCCCTGACCCTTCCACCAAACCAGTCATCACGCTGTGCTCCCCTGGAGCTAACCTTCTCAACCACAGATCTGATGTTTTGCACTTCCTTAAAATTCTTCACATATTTTTCTTCACTTACAAAATAAAGTCCTGCCTCCTTAGCACTAGATTCTGGCCCCGTGGTCTGTTTTTTCTCTTGCCATGTCTTGCCTTAAATAATCTGATCCCTCTCACTGATCCTTGAACATAGCATGTGGCTTTAAATCTTTGGGCTTCTGTACATAGAATTCTCTCTACCTAGAATGTTCTTTCCCTTCCTCCACCTAGAAGAAACCTATATTACAAGGTCACTCGTGCCAACAAACATTAATCAAGGGTCTACTATGTGCCTTAAGGCTGTGTTAGGGGAGCTCCCTGGTGGTGTAGTGGCTAAGGCTTCGGCGCTGTCAATGCTGCGGCCTGGGTTCGATTCCCAGTCAGGGAACTCCCCACCCCGACAAAAAAGAACTGTGTTAGGCAGTGGAGACAAACATGAGAAGGCACAGTTCTTTCCAACCATCCAATTGAGGCATCACTTCCTGGAGCTTCACGTAAACACTCCTTCTCCATCTCCATCACTTACTCATGGTAGACCATTTTTTTTCCCTATCTTTCTTTCTACTTTGTATAATACGCACTTCTTCTATTGAACTTAAATGATATAACTTGTTTTTCTGCTTAGGCCCAGAACCAATGGAGAGAAAGTGAGTAATTTAAAGAATGCATGGGTACTGACATCTAAGTGGTAGGCAGAATTCTAAAACAGCTCCCAAGCTTCCTGCCCCTGGAATGTGAGCAGGACTTGTGAATATGATAGGATTTTACTTTAATGAATAAGGAGAGATTTGAAGTAGCACAGATGCTCCCTTATTGCCATGAAGAAATAATCTGTGCTGTAGAGAGGCCATGGTGCAGGGAGTGGTGGGTGGCCGCTAGGAGCTGAGTGTCGCAGTCCTACAACCATAACACACGAAATTCTGCCAACAACCAGGGAATTTGGAAGAGAACCCCATGACTTATATGAGACTGTGGTCCTAGCTGACTCAGGCTCATGAGACATGAGCAGAGAGCCCGGCTAAAATAAACTGTGCCCAAACTTCTGACCAACAGAAACTGTGAGATAATAAATGGGTATTGTTTTAAACCACTAAGTTTGTGGTAACTTGTTATGCAGCAAGAAAAAACTACTACGATCTGATAGGCGGGTGCTCAATCTTCCTCATCTGTAAAATGGGGATAGTAATGGCTACCTGTGAGGGTTAAATGTGCTGGAAACATTGTGGTACCCAAAAAATGTTAGTTCCCTGAAGGCAGAGACCATGTCGCTCCTTAATATCATTGACACCTAGCAACATACCTGCACATGGAAGGTACTCAATACATTTCAGCTGAATGAATGAACAGTGCTCAGAGTTTCTTTAAAGAACAAATACACCCAAACCTTTCCTTCTTCATTTTTTTTTCTAATTTAGTGCTGATATAGTCCTAGTTTACTCAATGTGAAATTAGGAACCATCTAGATGATCTCCCAGGTGCCTTCTAGTTGCAGATTCTATGATGCTGGTGAATCTTGAGATAAGATCCTAGAATAACAATCTTAAAGTTGCAAAATTATTAGTACTCTTAGAGAGAACGTCAAAGGAGGTATTTATCAATAAGTTGTTCTCCTCTCCCAAGCCTCTCTCCTGAGCCAGTGACTATCTCCCACCTTAATCAAGTATTTATATCCAGATGTCTACATTGAGGATTGATAGTATTCATATAGTGTTTTGACAGCTGTAAATGCAAAGTATTTTTTGATCAAATGAGAAATACAAATTTGGATTCCTTAATTGAATATTAATGTATAGTTCAATCAACCATTTTTAAATTCCTAGGAATATTATGATCTAAAAGTAGAAATAAAGTGCTTATATTTAACAGGAGATGAGATTTTGTTTTATTTATGTTTTGGTCTGAAATGGCATGAGGGATTCAGTCAGTGATATTTGGTAGAGGGAGGCAATAAAGAATCCTGCTGTATAACTGTTGCTGCTATATTTGCTACTATTGTTTGTACAAGTGGAATAATACACACACACACATTTGTATCTATATTTAATTATCATAAATATGATCATAAATATCGACTTACCATTGAGATGTTTGGCAACTGTGTTTGGCTTCAGATCCCAGAGGGATGTATGATTACTGTCTAGGGATTTAATGTTTATCTTCCGAGTTATGCTTCAATACCAAGGGATGTCACTGGCTGATCCTGCCTCTTAACAAGAAGATATAGGAAAATGCCTTCTCAAAGGAGCAAACCTTAGGTGGAGGGTCATCGGACGTTCCATATTGTGCACAACACTATCTCTTTTCTGAGCCATTATCTTACATTAAACTTCTCATTCAGAGCAGAAAACTGTGTTCCTTCCCCAAGAAGACTCTGATCACTGTACCATTTGAGCAACAGTTTGTGAGGAATGAGGTTCAGAAAGAATGACTAGTTAATTCATGTCTGAGTTGTGTTTCTGTGCCTCTGGTTAGGGAGGAGTGTAGGTTAAGGAGTTAACCAACTACTAACCTGCCCCCACTCCTAGCAGACACATCCCTGGTGCACCTTGGCTGTTCCAGGGTGGAGCTGGGGCAACAGAGGGACTTGCTATAATTAGTAGTGTCCTGAGGGAGGTAAAGGCTCTATGTTACTCAAAATGGCACAGGTTTGCTTCTAAGGAGAGGAACTCAGTGGGCCTATGCAGGGACTAATGAGAGAGGTGCCTGTTATCATCAAGGGAGAGAAAGGAGAAGCTTAATGTTCTTAGGTAACTGAAGATGCAGGGGCCTTTGATAGGCTGCAAACCCCATTCTTCCCCAGGGATGACCATAGCCAGAGCAACCCAGGAAGCTGTGGCTTCCTCATGGCCTACTATTCCAACCACTGGGTCAGAAACCTGACCCAGGCAATATTCCAGGTCCTGGGATACTCTTGGTTTATGAAAGGCACTTCCTTCCCTTTCATGAAGGGGTGTGGTGAGGAGTAGAAAACACCTATGTCCCAGGCTCTGGGAACTGGGTCACTTGTACAGTTGCTTCACAGTTCCAAAGAGCCTTTGTATGCCTAGTCACATTGAGTTAGCACAATTGAGGTAGCCTCATGAGATTGGGATTGTTATTGTTACTGTGATTATTGTTCTATAGAAGAGGAAACTGAGTCTTAACAAAATTAAGAGGTTTCACTAGGATGACACAGGCAGCAAATGATAAAGATGACCCCTAATTTAGGTTTCTGTAGCTTGATTGTATTCTAATCCTGTGCCCTGTCCTCCTGATGTCTTGGGGTAGGAAAGAGAAGCCAGAGTAGGGATTATGACCCTTCCCAGGAACCTTAAGACTTTTCCTCATCACCATGCTTGCCTAGGCCACATTGTAAGTTATTTGGGCAGCAGTGCTTAAGCTTTTCCCCTGGCTGATTCTTTAGTCTAACTGGTTCCCTTGGGTCATGGATCAGAGTCTAGGGGGACATTTAAAACACCCTCAGCTGTGCATGGTGAGAAGAGGCATCTGGGGAGGGTGGTGGTGGTGGTAGTGGTAAAGACCTTATGTGTGGTAGTGGATATAAGGTGCTTAGTGGGACCATCACCAGGGGTGCCTGCCAATCCTGGTGGGTGTACACAGGAAGCCCCTTCCACCCTTCTCTCAGGAGGCAGGAAAGCTCAGGTCTAGAGCATAAACTGTGCAGTCTAATAGGCCTGGGCCAACCCCCCACCTCTACCATTATGAACTATATGATCTTGAGCAAGTTAGTTATGACAGAGATGTTGGAATTATCAGACTAGAAATTTAAAACAATTGAATTAACATGCTAAGGGCTCTATGAAATAAAGTAGCATGCAAGAACAGATGGGCAATGTAAGCAGAGAGATGAAAATTCTAAGAAAGAATAAAAAAGAAATACTAGAGATCTAAAACGCTGTAACAGGAAACAGAACCAGAACATCAGAAATGAAGAATGACTTTGATGGCCTTATTAGTAGACTGAACATGGCTGAGGAAATATCTCAGCTTGAAGATACCTCAACAGAAAACTCCAAAACTCAAAAGCAAATAGAAAAAAAGACAAAAGAAAAACAGAACAGAATATCTGAACACTATGGAACAAATACAAGAGATATAGCATATACATAATGGAAATTCCAGAGGGAGGAGAAGGAGAGAAAAGAACATAAGAATTGCTTGAAACACTAATGACTGAGAATTTCCCCCAAATTAATGTTAGACACCAAACTACAGATCCAAGAAGCTCGGAAAACACCAAGCAGAATAAATACTAAAGAAAACTACATTTAGGAATATTATTTTTAAACTAGAGAAAAATCAAAGATAAAAAAAAATCAAAAGATAAAAAGAAACACAGAGGGGGAAAATCTTACTATAGAGGAGCAAAGATAAGAATTATATCTGATTTCTCATCAGAAACCACGCAAACAAGAAAAGAATGGAGTGAAATGTTTAAAGTGTTGAGAGAAAAAAATAAAAACAACCTAAAATTATGTACCCTATGTATTTATTTCTCAAAAGTGAAGGGAAAAATACTTCTCAGACAAATAAAAATTGAGGGAATTTGTTGGCATTAGACCTGCCTTGCAAGAAATATTAAAAGTTCTTTACAAAGAAGAAAAATGATATAGGTTAGAGACTTGGAGCTATATAAAAGAAGAGTATAGGAGAATGAATTCAGTACTCTTTATTGATATGAGAGATGAAAGTTTGTTCAAATAACAACAATGTATTTGAATATAGGTAAATGGATAAATAAATTTTAAAACTAAACAATAGAGTAGTATTCAATGCTAGAAAGAAATGAGCTATCAAGCCATGAAAAGACATTGAGGAACCTTAAATGCATATTGCTAAGTGAAAGAAGCCAACATGAAAGGTTTTATACTGGATGATTCCAATTACATGACATTCTGGAAAAGGCAAAAGTGTGGACACAGTAAAAGGTAGTTGTTATCAAGCGTTGGGGAGAGGGAGGGATGAACAGGTAGAACATAGAGAATTTTTAGGGCAGTGAAACTATTCTGTACAATACTGTAATGGTGGATACATGTCATTATGCATTTGTCCAAACCATAGAATATACAACACAAAGAGAGAACCCTAACGTAAGCTATGAACTTTGGATGACTATGATGTGTCAATGTTAAGTTCATCAATTGTAATAAATGTACCACTCTGGTGGGAATGTCGATAATGGGGGAGATTGTATCTGTGTGTGGGGGGAGGGCAGAATGTGTATAGGAAATATCTGTATGTGCTCCTCAATTTTGCTGTGAACCTAAAACTGCTGTAAAATAATAAAATCTATAAAAAATAAATAAAATAATGGGAAAGAAAAAAAAATCTTTTGGATGAAATTAAGAAGTATTAGCCCATGGCTGTTCTCAGTCTTTCTCCTCATCCGGGGAACCTGCTGTAGATGACTCACGCCTGGCCCGCCCAGTTCTCTGTCTTCCCTGTGAGGCCTTACCAAACCCAGTGGGGCTTTTGCAATGGAAATTCCAGAAAGGAGGTAGAAAGAAGGATGATAAGAGCCTGAAGGCTGAGAAGGCTGGTAGAGCTGCTTGAATGCTTTTGGGAGCAGCACTCTGGGCCACTCAGGAGCTGGTGGCTTGGTATGGGGACAATACAGGGGAGAATAAACTAAGAAGATGCTAATATGTCCTCCTTTCATGGAGTTTGAGAAATACAAGAAAAGTGTCTGAAGAATTTTGAAATTTGGCTTTTCTGAGACACAGTTGATAAACTTTCTCTAAAAGGCCAGATAATAAAATTTTCAGGCTTTGAGGGCCATTCATTCTCTGTTACATCTACTCAATTCTGCCGTGGTAGAGCAAAGCAGCTGTAGTTTGGTATAACTTGTGATGCAGCAACAGTAACCAGAACAATTTTTATTCAGGCTCTTGACAAAGAAGGCTTGGCCTAGTTAATACTTTTATTCAGGTTATGAGCTAGTCTCTCACCTGGGCTTGGGTCAGGTGCCCACCTCAATCCACCATCAGTGGTTGGAGACCCTGATCATGAGAAGCAGACATGAGGGCATAGAAGCAGCTCTAGAAAGGAGGCTCAGTAAACACGTGTGTCACATGCTCCTTAACTGGCTCCAACCCACCTTCCAACTTATCTCCTTTGATTCTCTTAGCCAAAAAACAAACAAACGAACAAACAACCTAAAAAACAAAAAAACCCCAACAAAACACACACACAAATAAAACACAGAAACAACAACAAAAACAAAAAAACTACTATGGACCTCACCCTATGAATTCGCCTTTGCTTTCTGCCCTGCATATTCTCTCCCCCACTGCTACCTCTACCCAGGTCCAAAAGTGGCCCACTGGTCAAGGGTCAGCAGAAGTGATTCTTTTCCCTCCATGCCCTCCCTCTTCTGAGCGCCCACTGCACTTCATCTGTATCTTTTTTAAGGACACTCTCCACTTCTATCTTACACTTTAGTCACCTGTATTATGTTGTAAAGCTGTTGGAAGGCAGGATTGTCTGTTTCATATTTGTATCCTACAGTTAGTGCCTAACATCTGACCTAAAAATCATAGATCCTCACATTGCTCAAAGAATAAATGGATGAATAAATGTTACTCCTGCTAAATAGTGGGTCTCCATCATGTCATCTGCAGAGGTGTGGATATCAAACCCCTTAGTAGGAGTCATGGAATAAAATAGTTAATAGTTGTTGATTATTTACTATGTTCTAGGCATTGCACTAAGAGGTTTTTTACATGAGTTTTCTCCTTAAATCCTCAAAACAGCTTGATAAGGTTGGTACTACTGCTAAATACATTTTCAAATGAGAAACTTAAGGCTCAGAATGGTTAAGGCCTTGCTCAAGGACACACAGCTAGGGAATGGTAGAGTTGAGACTCCAAGATCTGAGCTCTAACTTGCTCTGCTGTCTGGAAAGTTCGCTGGGGATTCACCAGGGATTTAGGGATTTCTGCACGTTACCATGCTAACTCATGCAATCGTGTGTAACTCCTAGGTACTGGTGAGTCTCCCCTGCTGTTCCAGGGAGGTATGGCATGACTTGGCAAATCTAACTTTGGGTTTTCTGGGGCCTCAGAGTCCAGGAGAATTCTCATTCATGTTGCACCAACATCCACTTCCCAAGGGGTTAGAGGCTCTTGGTGTTGGGGGCCCTAACAAAACAGCAGAGGGAGAAGACCAGGAAGGAAAGGAACTTGCACTCTGCAAAATCTCACCCCATGGCCTTCCTTTTGCTGATGCGTCATGGTCTTAACTCTCTGTACCAGGCTGCTTCACAGTGTATTTCTGAAAATTAAAATGCTTTTCTTCATTTATTCAATAAATGGCCACTGAACAACTACTCTGTATGAGGCACCTAAAATAATTAATATAATAACCTAGATCAGCAAGAATAATGAGGGAGGAGGCTCGAGAGCAATGGGGAGAGAGCGAGAGGGAGTTCTGATATGTTTCTTATGCTTATGCCAATAGCTGAATCTTTTCTTAAGATGTGCCTTCCTGTCCCTTAATTCTCCCTTTCAGAAGCAAGTAGAATAGAAACCTCATCACATTACTTGGGTGACGCTGAACAGTTGGCAACTTCATACACCAGTAAGTCCCAAATATGTCTATCACAGTGTCCTGGGATAACTGACAAATGTCACACACCTCCTTTCAGTGTTTATTCCTGAACCCACCCCTCTGCCAGACCCCCGTCATCTCTTACTGGTTGGTGGGATGGCAACATTACCGAAAGCCTGCGCCGGCCAACATTTTTGCTCCTTCCCAATATTGCTGTGATGGGCTGACCCAACCTTTCAGAAGATGGCATAGTCCCCAGGCCCAAGTGTCTTCTCTTCCATTTTAGTTTATTAGAGCTAAAAGCTCAGAATCCCCTTGTTTGCCCTTCTGCTGGCCACCACTATGTTATAACACATGGATCCATGCTGCTCCTAGAAAACTGGTTCTTAGCATCATTACAGGAAAAAATTCTGGGATGCACGAAATAAGCCCTGCAAGCAGTGAATTTATTAGATAGAACAGTACATTCCCAGGAAGGGAGAGCAGGCTGGCCTGGAGAAGAGCGACCTTGCCCAAGAACAAAGAGGCTTAGAAATCGATTGTTTCTAAAATGAGGACACGAAATAGTCAAGACTTAGAGTTGGTGTTATGGGCATTCCTCGGTCCTCGCCGACTACTCCTTCCCAATGGGAGAAGGGATTTTTGTCCTTGCTTGGCTCTCGTCGGAACTGTCATGGCGGAGATTTTGCAGACTGCAATGCTAGTAATATTGTGATCCATTATCATCAGCTAGGATTCACCTTGAAGGACAAGATGGCATCTGCATCTGCTCTTGGCCCCTGAAATCTAATTCTGGCCAGTCTGGTTTTAAGGATGATCTCATCTCCTGTCTCCTTTGTTTGACACATTTCCTCCTTACTTTCCTCTCCCTCTCTCCCCTGGCCCTAGTCTTTCTGCCTGTGGTAACAATACCAGCCTAGAAGTGACTTGGTCGGGATTTGCTATGTTTTTAGACTTACTTTATGTATTTTTTAGCATGTTTAGATATGGCAGGAATATGTCTGCATGTGGACACACACACACACACACACACACACACACATGCACACATGTGTGCATACCACTTCAGTGTAACTTATATTTGGGGCCAGTCTACTAGATCACTCAGAACATACCCTTATCCTCCATGGGCAGGCCACCTTGAAGCAATGACCTAGGATAAAGGACAATCTTGGCTGAAAGCATGTGTTGGGCTATTTGATTGTTGGGAGAATGGCCTTAGCGTTCTAGAATGCATGTGCTACCAAAGAATTCTAACAATCTTTCCTTGGATCATTATATGCTCCATTTACTGATGTAAACAGGTATATGACAACATGACCCTATTTCAGACCCTATTTTTAGCAACCCCATACCTAATAGCCAAGGGATAATTATATTCTCTTGCCCCTTTGAAGAACCTTTTAGCAAAAGATTTCAAGGAATTTTACCAAACAAACAATCCCACCCACTGCTTCTCCCATTTGACAGGTGGAGAAGCTGAGGCATAATGAAGCTTGAAGAACATAGTCGGAATGTGAGTCAGAACTGGAACTGGGCTGTACCTGGTTACACCTGCTTTCTTACCTGTGACTTAACCCCTGCCCTTACAGACTTTCTGGAAAGGTGTAGCTTCTTTAAGTCTTATCTGTTCAGTAAATATGCTTCCCCAGCATTAGGTTGTGTCTCCAAGAAGGAAGTAAGCTTTGTATGATTTAAAGGGCCTCTTGGTCAACACTGGTTTCTCTGGGAAGATTTATTTGCAGTTCTCAGAATCCAGCCTCTTTCTATTGTGATCTATCGGAACACAGCTCGTCGGTGAACTACTGCTTAGAAAGTCCTACAATGTCACATCCCTTTCCCTACCCATCTCCTATCCCAGTTTGGGGCAGCAAAACTATTTGAGATGATGGAGCCAACTGTTGGCACCTGCCGTTGTATTATCTCATTTCCGTGAAGATAATCTCTGGTGAACTTTCTGTCTCTCTACTTTCCATGTTGTCACCATCTCTATGTCTAGGTTCTTTTTTGCAGTACAGCTCTTTGTTATGCCCTAGTGTGAAAGGAGAATTTAGAGTGACAGCACCTCTCCCTCTACCAACAGTGACTTAAAACATTATGTTTGTCGAGATCTCACAAACGCAGGGTTTTGTAGTGATAGGGGCAAATGAGAAATACTCCCAAGGATAAGAAAACAGAGGGACCTCTGATTCCATCACAACAATCATTACACTAAACTCCAAAACAACAACTTCTGTTGCCAACTGGCGATCATTCCTTTTTATTTATCTTCACAGTAAGAAACTGTATGGATATGTTTTTAAAAGGTAGGTGTAAGTGAAAGCAGGTTTGGTTTCCATTTTTCCTCTGGTAGATAATAAGCTATGAATGCCTTCTTTAAGACTGTTTGTAAATGTGCCCAGAGGTTAGTGGAAAATGAGAACATTTGAGAAAGCAAATAATAGCAGCTTTGTGTGTTTCCCCGCAAGTTACCTAAGCTTGGATCTTAAACTGGAATCATTTTCTCCAATATCTCAAAAGACTACAGAAAATAAAAGGCAAAGAAACTTGGTATAACCTAGAAAAGTAATGTTTACAAACAAATAAAGGAACTTCTCAATTATCTGTAGATAAGTGAACCTTCAGAGAAAATCACATTCAGGAAAAAAAAATCTCTGAGCAGCTAAACTAGTTGTGACAAAGCACTTAAGTATCCAACTAGGAGAGAGAACTTGCGATCATTCTACAGGGTTTATTGACTCTTCATTTACATACATTTCTACAAGACACAGTTATCTGACATTTCAGACCTCAGTCAATACGAAATGGAACATTTGCAAGAGGGAGACTGGAGTAAGCAGGGATCGGGTGACAAAAGTGATAGCCAGAAGTGATAGCTAGAGAAGAGAATAAAGTGATTATGTTAAAGCTTAATTTAAGAAGTATTAGCCATAACCATAAGCATGACTCATTAAGAAAAATTTAGGTTAGGTCCATTATCCTCCTCTTTTAGGTCTTCTGTCCAAAGGTGATGCCAAGGGTGAGCAGCAAGCATCCGAAACATGGCCAAGATGGAATGTGACCTTGCTCAACAAGGAAGGAATCACCAGGCTACTTCAACTCCTTCCTGTCTGCTAATGGGATGGGGGAGGTGCTGGCTTCCTGCCTGACTCACTGTCTGTTTATAGGCAGCCGCTGGCTTCTGAGGCGGCTTCCCCTCCAGTAAAAATGGGGAAGAATCTCACGAGTACCTGGTGGGGAGCCTTGGCGGCCTTTGATGGCAGGTTCTAAAACCAAGCCGGCTTCATAATAGAGCAATTATGCTTTAGGCCGACGGGTGCAGAGACGCTGTAAAAGCACCTTTTTGGAACACAGACAAAATAGCATGAGGGTGTTTGTGTTTGGTGTAATACTACAATACCTGGAGGCACAGGGGAAGCCTGCACAAGCTCTGAAGATGGGCATGAGAAAGATTTTGTGCATCCAGACCTCCACACCAATCCTAGCAAGTGGGGACCCTGAGAGGGGGCAGCTTCCGGTTTACCCCTTGCCCAAGCAGTTTGCCAGACACCGTGTGGGGTAAGTGTCTTAGAGGTGGTCCAGGCAAGTTGCTAAAGTGCAGGGTCATGGCCAATTCCCCTTACACCCCACCCCTGCTGCTCATCCTCTGCCCACCCTTCCAACTCCTTCCCTTGGCCATACTACTATCTTCTGGGCCATGTGTTAGATACTGGAGATGCTGACATGAGGGGGGAAGGTGATATTTTTAAACATCAGTGATGATTTTTCTTCCATTTCCTTGTTCTAGTCTGCACTATCCATTAGGAAGTCAGCTGCCACATATGCTATCGAGCACTTGAAACGTGGCTAGTGCAAGTGATGTGCTGTGAGCATAAAACATACACCAAAATACGAAGATTTAGTGTAAAAAAGGGAAATGATCTCATTAATAACTCTTTCATACTGACTGCATGTTGAAATAATATTTTGGATATATGGTGCTAAATAAAATATAATATTAATGTTACCTATTTCTTCTTACGTTTTTAAATGAGGCTACTAGAAAATTGAAACTTATGTACATTTGTGGCTTGCATCTGTGACTCACGTGAACTTGTCACTGGACAGTGTGCTGCAAGTGGCTCTTCCCCACTTGGGCAGCCCAGCTAACTGCCTTAGGGAGAGGAAAGACTCAAAGAAAAAGGGGTCTTTGATGGCCTTTCAGTTTCAGTAGTCCGGGCTTACGGGAAACAGGAAGCACTCGGACAAAGGCGGATGCATGAGAATCATCCATGAAGATACAGGGCAAGGCTCTCCAGCTACCTTCCCACTGGCCTCCCAGATAAAGTAAGGTCTCCTCAGGAGGGAAGAGGGTGAGAAGGTTGGTGGACAAGAAAAATCTTAGGTTCTGGTGTGTCCCTGAGAAAGGGGAAGGGGTCAGCCACCCTGCAAATACATGTTGAGTAACTGGCATGTATACCTAAGGCACTGTTCTAAGTGCTGGGGTTCCTACAGTGAAAAGCACAGTCTCTCTCTCCCTTAGGGCCTCAGGGCTTCTGAGACAGCAACTAAACATATGAACAAATAGATAAGAAAATTCTCAATACACTAAAGGGCTCACTGATGGGCTGGTAGGACTGGAGAGCATGCACTACTTCGGACACATTCTTCTACCCTTTCTGTTAAGTGAACTTTCTAAGAATGCCTGCTCCTAGTCATTTTAGCCCTTTACATTCTTTTTGTTTTTTAAAAGACTTTATTTTTAAAAGCAGTTTTTGGTTCACAGCGAAATGGAGTGGAAGGGACAAAGATTTCTCATATGCTCCCTGCCTCCACACCTGCACAGCCTTCCCCATCAGCCACACCCCACACCAGAGTGGTACGTCTGTTACAACTCATTAACACATCGTAGTCACCCGAAGTCCATAGCTTACATTAGGGTTCACGCTTTGTATGTACATTCTACGGGTTTGGACAAATGTCTGATGACATGTATCTACCATTACAGTATCATACAGAATAATTTCACTGCCCTAAAAAAAGCCTCTGTGCTCTGCCTATTCACCTTCCTATTCCTCTAACCCCTGGCCATCACTGATCTCTTTTCTGTCTCCGTCGTTTTGCCTTTTCCAGAAAGTCGTATAGTTAGTTTGAAACAGAGTATTTTGTCTTTCATACTGGCTTCCTTCACCTAGTAATCTGCATTTAAGAATCCTTGAGGTCTTTACACGGCTTGAGAGCTCATTTATTTTTAGCACTGAATAATATTCCATTGCCTGGATGTACCACACTTTATCCGTCTAATTATGGAAGGACGTCTTGGTTGCTTTTAAGTCTTGGCAATTATGAATAAAATTGTCGTAAACATCTGTGTTCAGGTAGTTGTGTGCACTTAAGTGTTTTCAACTCTTTTGGGTAAATACAAAGGAACATGATTGCTGGATCATATGGTAAGAGAGGACTTAGTTTTGTACAAACTGCCGAACTGTCTTCCAAAATGACTGTACCATTTTGCCTTCCCATCAGCAGCCAATGAGAGTTCCTGTTGCTCCACATCCTCTCTAGCATTTGGTGTTGTCAGTGTTCCAAATTTTTGCCATTCTAATAGGCGTGTAGTAGCATCTCATATTGTTTTAATTTGTGTTTTCTTCATGACCTATGATGTAGAGCATCTTTTCAATGCTTATTTGTCATCTGCTTATCATCTTTGGTGAGGCATCTATTAAGGTCTTTGGCCCACTTTTTAATTGGGTTTTTGTTTTCTTATTGTTGAGTTTTAAGACTTCTTTGCATTTTTGGTAACAGTTCTTTATCAGATATTCTTTTGCAAATGTTTTCTCTCAATTGGTGGCTTATCTTCTCATTCTACTTGTCTTTCACAGAGCAGAAGTTTTTTGTTTTAATAAAGTCCAGCTTGTCAGTTATTGCTTTTATGGATCCTGGCTTTGGTGTTATATCTAAAAAGATATTACCATACCTAAGGTCATCTAGGCTTTTTTAATATGTTATCTTTTAGGAATTTAATAGTTTTGCATTTTATATTTATGTCTATGAGTCATTTTGAGTTAATTTTTATGAAGGATATAATTTATTTATTTATTTTTGCATGTGGATGGCCAGTTTTTCTAGCACCATTTAAAAAAATGGTATGTTTAATTGATTTGTAAATTTATTCTATTTATTTATATTTTTCAATTTGTGACTCTGAATGTAATTTTTCTTTGGAGGTTTTTGCTAATGTGCCAACCCAGGGAGCCTACCCTTTAAGCTTTAGCTAATATTTAGGGTTTTTTGTTATAATTAAAATTAAAAATGTGTTGTTTAATCTGCTTTGCAGAGAAGCAGTATCCCCATTGAAATTCTTAAAATGTTTTGTAATAATCTTGCTGGCTTGATATTAGAATTTTCCCTTGTGTTTAAAATTTAGTTTTTCTCCTCTTAACTTTATTTCATTATGGCTGATTATATCTGCTATACAATGCTACTTAATTTCTCAGCCCTTCTGTGCTTTGAACCAATACATGTTTAACTACTGTACAATTACTATTCATTCCTCTAATTGATGTTAAACTGCCTTTCTTTTCCAGGCCTCCTACTTCAGAACCAGCAGGAGCATCTGTGGGCTAAGCTTTGGTGTCTCATGTCTGAATAACAGGCCTTTAGAGCTTCCTAAGTGGGAAGTGGGGTCTGTCCCTCACCAATGCACACACAGTGAGCATGTCCCCCAAACACAGCTTGTAGTTAAAATGCTTGGTCCCAAGTTTCCACCTCCCAAAGCATGGCTGTTCCTTATACTTAGGCAAGCTCTGAAGAGATATATAACTTAGTACTTTTATGACAGGAGAGCAAAGGAAAGATGTACGTATGACCCATGGCCTTTCCAACTTTAGGTTCTACTTCTATAGAAGTAGAAAACATACAATGGAGAGTGTGTACCTAATTGTTTTAAGGCAAAGAGTTAGAAGTGGTGCACATAACTTCTGCTCATCGGCTCATGGGAGAAACTTAGTCATGTGGCCACTTAGCTGCAAGGAAGACTGGGCAGCCATGTACTCAACTAACGCTTATTTTTTGAAAAGAAGGGAGAAATGGATAGAGGACAACTAGCTGTCAGGCACAGGTATTAAGAAACATTTCCAAGCAGAATAAAAACCCAAAGTCCAGGAGTTGGGAACGCAAAGTGATCACTGGAAGTCACACAAGTTCTCTGAATTATCTGCTGCTGTCTCTACCACATTGTCTACTGCCATGCTAAAGACATTGTGTGGCCTCTGGCATTATGGCTACGAAATGATTATTATCAGGAGTCCACAGGGCTAACATTGTTTCCCACCAAGGTTGTTAGAAGATTTAAATTCTTTGGCATATCTCAGGCTTTCTGGTACCCTTGATGAATTTCAGCTGATATTCCTCTGCCTATAGTAGCCTTAGTTTTAGAAAAACAAAAGATATGAGTGCTGACATGTGGTTTGACATTAGAACAGAATATCTAAAAATTTGGATGGTCCTGGAAAAAATAGCACATATGGTTACCCTGCCCATGCTCATATACTATTTTGTACTCTTAATAGTCCATTGAAGGGGTTTTTGGGAATCTTCTTCTCCTTCAATAGAGTTGTTATCCACATAGTTTCACAGTCCTTCACAAGCTACTCTTGTGCAAAAACACATGGCATGAAAGCATAAAAGAAAAAATTGTTGTCTGAAATAGATTGCTTCTCAATTAAAATTTTTGCAAGTTGATATAAAATGCATCTTTTCTAATACAAAAAGAAAAAGAAAAATTTTGTAGCCATATCTCCACAATTGTCATTAAACAACAATATCTGGAATAAGGCAAAGTCAAAAACATTCAGTGAAAAGAGCAGAAAAGAGACCTAGACAACTAACAAATGATAAGTTCTTATCACTGGACCGGCCATGCTAAGATTTTCAAAGGTAGTAAAAATACTAATCAAACCTTCATTGTTCTCACCCCTCCTCAACAAAGAAATCCAAAGTTCTTAAAATGGCATTTAAGGGCCTTAAAAACTAAGATCCTAACCTCATTTATGAACATAGATGCAAAAATACTGAATAAAATAATTTTAAAACAATGCATTATGACCAAGTAAGTTCAATTTTAGGAATGCAAAAGAGGTTCAACATCAGAAAGTCTATTAATACAATTCAGGACGCTATGAGATAAAGGAAGAAAACCAATTGAGAATCTCAGTAGATGTGGAAAAGCTTTTAATTAAATTTGACACCCATTGCTAATTAAAAACTCCTAGTAGGTGCAATAGATAAAAACGTAGCTACTGGAACACACAGCAAACATGCTACTTTGTGGCATAAAGTTGTATCCCCACAAAGACAGGGAAAAGATGGTGCTATCTCCTTCTGCTGCTAGAAGTATTACTACAGTCAATAAAATTGGTACAAGAAAAGCAGTATAAAGATTAAACAGAAGGAAAATTTCTAGTCAGGGTGGCGGAGTAGGTAAACACAGTGCTCACCTTCACTCAGGACCACATCAATTACAATTAAACTACAGAACAACCATTATTGAGAATTGCCTGAGGTCTAGCTGAACAGAAACCTACAACTATGAGCATACAGAAGAAGCCACCTTAAGACTGGTTGGAGCAGAAATGGGCTGGTCCCACACCTGCATGTGACTCTAAAAATCAGGAGAGAGATAGATCTCAGCTGTGGAGTTTCCCCCCAGAGTTATTATGATGGTCCCAGCTCCACATCAGGCTCCCCAGCCCAGGGTTGCAGTACTGGGGAAAGAAGTCCCCATAACCTAATGGCTGTGAAAACCAGTGGAGATTATGACTGAGTGAGATGAGGGTGGCTGGATACCAAGTGTTCTTGGTAAAGGGCCTGGGCACAAACTTACTGGCTGACAAACTCACTCACTCTGAGTTCCAGTGTTGGGGCAGCAGTTCAAATGGCACCAGGGATATACAAGGTTGGACAATTAATTCCATAAACTCATCCTATAAAAAGTGCTACATACTCATTGCTGAATATCACAATGGTCACCTTCAAAGTACTCCTCTGAGGAATCTGATGCCATACCTAGTCCATTCTTCAAAGCAATTTTGGAACTCTTTTTATGGAATGACAATCAGAGCTGTCATTGTTCCTAAAATCTGACAATTAAGTTTGCAAACTTGCCACTGTGCTCTTACATTGGCAGCACTGTACAACTCAGTAAGGTGTTATGACCTTGACAAGGTATGACAACAGCTCTGATGTACAGGAAGGAACTCAATTGTCTAGCTTTAGGATGAGGACTCGAGGGACAGCTTTTTCCTGGATGGAAAAACTGGCAGAAGCCATTGTTTCTTTGTTGAGCTCGCCTCCTTCCTGTGCTCAGAGGCAGGCAGCTGCCATATCCAAGTCTCCATCAAACTGGCTATAATTTTTCCTCTGGTCTGCCCTGAGGCCCCACCCCCCTCAACATTTGGGCACACCCAAGCCACTTCCAGTAACTTTTTCATACAAACAACCTGTGTTAGCTCATGTTGTGAACTTCCATAAAATCTCTCAAATGTTCACAAAGCCCATGTCCTATGCCTCTGCCTGAGCAACCCTAAGCTTGGCAACAGTGACAGCCAGTCAGGTGACTTCCAAGCCCAGTGAAGATAGTGGCTATCCCTGAATTGCTCTGTGGCTAATTCCAGATGGTCCTGGGCACGACACAGGCTATGGCTTAACTTGGTCTGCAGCAGGTCCCTTCCCAAAAGGCCCCAGGACTGGCATACCAGGCAGCCAACATCAGACTAAGCCAGGGCATCACCCAATTGCCTCCAAGAATGACACACTCACAGAACTAACTGGGAAGGCACGGGAGTCCCACTAAAGTGAACACTGCGCTATACAGTCAGCCCTTGCAGCACAGCTCCTCCAATATAGTCATAACCAGTTCTCACAACCCATCAGCCTGAGGGTCAAATTCTCCTACTGACATGCAAACAGCAACCAAGGCTCAACTACAACAGGAGGGCACACACGAACCACAGACCCACACAAGGGACACACCTAGAACATCCAGCTCTGGTGACCATGGACACTGCACTACTGGGTCCTACAGGACATCTACTATATAAGGCTACTCTACTGAGACCAGAAGAGATAGCAGCCCTACCTAATACATAGAACCAAACACAAGAAGGTAGCCAAAATGAGGAGATGAAGAAACATGTCCCAAATAAAGGCACAGAACAAAGTTCCAGGAAAAGAAGTAAGCAAAATGGAGATAAGCAATCTACCAGATGCAGAGTTCCAAATACTGATTATAAGGATGCTCAATGATCTCAGGGAAAATGTCAACAGAGATAGAAAACATCAAAATGAAGATAGAAAACATAAAAAGAACCCATAAGAAATAAAGAATAACTGAAATGATGACTACATTAGAGGGAATCAATAATAGTTTAGATGAAGCAGAGATTTAAATCAGCAATTTAGAAGATGAGGTAGCAGAAAACACCCAATCAGAACAGCAAAAAGAAAAATAATTCCAAAATAATGAGGATAGTTTAAGAGACCTCTGGGACAACATCAAACACACCAACATTCACATCATAGGGTTGTGAATGAGAAGGAGAAGAAAGAGAGAGCAAGGAACTGAAAATCTATTTGAAGAAATAATGGCAGAAAACTTCCCTAACCAGACTAAGTCAATAGATATATAAGTTCAGGAAGTACAAAGAACCCCAAATAAGATAAACCCAAAATGGCCCACACCAAGGCACATCATAATTAAAATGCCAAAGGTTGAAGACAAAGAGAGAATCTTAAAAGCAGCAAGAGAAAAGCAGTTACCTACAAGGGAGCTCCCATAAGACTGTCTGCTGGTTTCTCAACAGAAACTTTGCAGGCCAGAAGAAATTGGAAATATTCAAAGAAATGAAAAGCAAGGACCTACAACCAAGATTATTCTAGCCAGCAAAACTATCATTTAGAAGTGAAGGACAGATAAAGAGCTTCCCAAACAAGAAAACACTAAAGGAGTTCATCGCCCTCAAACCAGTATTACAGGGAATGTTAGATGGACTTCTTTAAAATGAAAAGAAAATTTAAAAAATATGAATAATAAAATGTCAATAACTATATATCTATCAATATTTACTTTAAATGTACATAGATTAAATGCTCCAATCCAAAGATAGGGTAGCTGAATGGATAAGAAAATAAGACCCTTACACATGCTGCCTACAAGAGACCCACTTCAGATCAAAAAGCACACACTGACTGAAAGTAAAGAGATGGGAAAGGATAGTTTATGAAAATGGAAGTGAAAACAAACAAACCAAAACAATAAAGAGCTGGGGTAGCAATACTTATACCATACAAAATAGACTTTAAAACAAAGGCTGTAACAAGAGACAAAAAGAAGGTCCCACTAATTTCCTCCTGGGTATTTATCTGAAGAAACCCAATATGCTACTTTGAGGGTACATGTGCATCTGTATGTTCATTGCAGCATTGTTTACAATGGCCAAGATGATGAGGCAGCCTGGGTGTCCATCAAGGGATGAATGGATAAAAAGGAGGTGGTGCATATAAATGCAATATTGCTCAGCTATGGAAGAGAATGATTTCTTGCCATCTGCAGCAGCATGGATGGATCTGGAGGGTATTGTGCTGAGTGGAGTATGTCAGACAGAGAAAGACAGGTACAATGTGATTTTGCTTATATGTGCAATCTAAAGGAAAGAATAAACAAACTAACAAACAAAACAAAAACAAACTCATAGATACAGACAACATTTTAATGATTGCCAGATGGGAGAAGGGTTGAGGGTGAGCAAAAATGGGGAAAGGCCTAAGAAGTGAGAATTGGTAGTTACAAAATAGTCATGGGGATGTAAAATAAAGCATAGGGAATATAGTCAGTAATATGGTAATCCCTATGTATAGTGCCAGGTAGATACGAGACCAGACAGAGCAATCACTTCTTAAATTATGTAAAATGTCTAACCACTAAGCTGTACACCTGAAATAATATAAAATAATATTGAATGTCAAAATAAATAAATAAAGTATAAATAAAAAAGATTGAAAGAATTAACTGTCATTATTTGTAAACAATAATCATCCAGATAGAAAATGCAAGAAAGTAAAATGAGAAATTATTAGACTCATAAGAAAGATACAAAATCAACACACCAGAATTCTATTCATTATTGTCACATATTCAAAAATACTAAAATACTTAGGCACAAATATTATCAGAAACATGTAAGATATGAATAACATTATAAAAACTTAGTGAAGGACATAAAAGAAGACCAAAAGAAATAGATAAACACCCTAACTGCTGAATGAGGTTTGCAATTATATAAATGTGAATTTTCCCTAACATTAATCTATAAATTCAATTTAATCTTAAAGTTTTAATTGAATATTTTGGTAGAATTTGATTACTTACTTTAAAGTTCATCTGCATAGACTATTTCTAGAAGAATAGATTAGGAGCTGGTAACATCAGTTGCCTCTTGAGGGAGGATTGAATGATAGGACATAGTTTACCCTCTTGCATGTTTTGTATATAGTACTATGTGTGTTCATGTAACAACAAATGAAATACAATGAAAATAGCTTTATGTATAGAAAATCTACTGAAAAAAACAAAGTGGTTTTGGATAAAAGGTGTAATGATATCAAATAATATATATAATTGATAAAGCCATAATAAAAGTCTTTGGTTCTGAGGCAGATATAGTTTAGCACAGAATAGAAACTTAAAAACAGTCATATATATGTGTGTGTGTGTGTGTGTGTGTGTGTGTGTGTGTATACACATATATACGGTTTGCTGTATGGCTAAGGTAGTATTTTAAATCAAAGAGTAAGAGAATGAACTATTAAATAATTATTAAGCATCTCTGTAAGTGGAGATAGTGACTTCATAGGATTCTTCAGAGATTAATTAAATTGAGGTATGTAAAGTGTTAGACAATAAATGCTAATACTGGTTGTAATAGTAAAGGTATGGTTGGAACCATCAATAAAAGACAGAATTGTTTAAAAACCAAAACATGTAACAAAGTATTTATATAGTATGTATAACTTAGGGTGTTGGAAGACGGTAGCAAAAACAGAATGTTTAGTGAGGCCTTGAATTTTACAATGATTTCTGCTTTTCTTAATGCACTTTTCTGGGTCATCTCATTTGATCCTCTCAACACCTGAGCAACACTTTTTGTCTTTTTTAAAATCCCTCAAAATATCATAAACAGAACATGGACAGCAAGTGCATGAGCAGGGCATAGATTTAACGATGGGATCTAATATGATACTGCAAATCCCTTTACCGTTTTTGCTTATAGACTTCCCAGGAGTTCTCTGAAATTGCTTTTTTAAAGGTAGGGATAGGGTGGAGAGAGGGCTGATTGTCATTTTGTGTGTCTGAACTGCTTCGGTAAGAAAACAAGAGGACTAGAGCTGGGCAGAGGGCATGAATGGCAGAAACAGTCATGGGGTGGGAGGGTGGACAGGTGGATGGGCAGCAGGTCCAGGTTAGCCCACTCTACTCGAGACTGTGATGCATACACGTGGAGCAGAGGAAGGAGAGCAAAGAGCCATGTTTTTCACAACGGCCGTTTCAGTCAATTCTTTGTGTCCAAACAATTCTTTGTTTTCCCCCATTGCTCGGTTTTTCCTCTGAGCACTGTGATTCTTGCTCATGACCTCTAGGAACGTGTCAAGAGTAGAAAGCAGGCATCTTGACGCCTGTCCTGACCTTTCTCCTGGTGTGGGACTCAGTCCATTTCACGCCTCTGGCCCCCTTCTCCATGTTAAGTGTCAGCTTCCCCATAGCCTAGCTCCCCCTTCCTAAGCCTTCTCACGCATGGCCAGCCTGCGTGCAGACCCCGGTGTCCCTTCTGCAGCTCCTTGGAGTAGGGTATGAGCTCTCCAAGGCTCTCCCCACGTGTGTCCCAGGGCAGAGGAGCTCTGAGCACGGGAGGATCTCCACGGTGCCTCAGTGCCCTGTGAATCTGAAAGCCCTTGGCTATACTCAAGTTACAGTGGGGTAGGGGGTCGTAAAATGAGTTAAAAAGTAATTGCTCTGGCATCTTTTCTTCCATGAAATGACATTCCCGGATCTCAGCAGGGAGTTGAACTAAACCCAAAGTAGAAAACTGATATTTTAATTTGAATTGAAACTGAACTCAAATAACAATATTGTTCTGTCTTTGAAGTTTAAACTAGATCTGACCTGGACAAAATCCAGAAACCTCCTTACCCTATTCCTGCTCTCCAAAAATAACCCTCAAGACTAGGCTGGATTATTCTAAATTCTGAACCTGCTTCATGTTTTGTTATGTTTTTCCAACTGAGTAGAGCAATATGTTAAATAATTTTTTTAAAAACCATTTTATTACCATGATAGAAACATAACCTTTTAAAGACAGATTCTATCTTTGCTTTTGAAAAAATAATAAAATAAGTTGGTGAGCTTCAAGAGCTTTTGAACTAGAAAAATTTTCAAACTGATAGCAATTTTTATTTGAAGTTGCATATTGTATTTCTAATTATTGTATTTCTTTTTTCAGTGATGAATTCAAGCAGCTACACGGAAAAGAAAGAAAATGTATTGTAACTTAGTGAACACTATGCTGCCATATTTTTGTTGCTGGGTCTTTAAAGAACTTCTGTGAGAGAGGGTAAAGTGGTCGTAAATGCAGTCTCGTGAGTCAGAGGGGATACCTCCTCAAGACTGGCACAGCACCTGGGATTGGAGCTCATTACCTGTTTGCTGAGTGAATGAATGAAGAGATGCCCTCAGCCTTCCTTTATTCAGGGGCATATTTGCTTTTGGTGCATTGTAGACCTTTGGTCATGATTGTAGATATTTTCAGTTCAGCCTTTTATTCTTCTAGACTTGTCTATGGGTCTCTATCAGCACTGCAACCACCTCCCTCAGTCCCGGTGGATATCCATGTTATTTATTTTCTTCCTGACATGTTAATTCATCATGAATATGTGTGTGTGAATTTTCTGAATATTTGTTCTCTACTTGTTAATTCATCACAAGTGTGTGTGTGTGTGTGTGATTTTTCTGAATATGTGATCTCTAATATGATCTTATCTTTTTTGAATAACTTTATTAGAAGCTTTGATTTTATTTTCTTCTTATTGGGAGGTGTGCACTTTAAAAATTTACATGAGAATAAAGAGTGACTATATATGATTGAAGAAATTACTTTTTTTTTTAGACAACTAAACATAGGCTAGCTCTTATGTTTTGGCTCAAAGTTTGACTTCACAAATTTTTCCCGTTGATTTCTTCCATATTTATCTTTTATCTGTGCTCAGCCTGTGCCTTCCATTGGGCATAGCTAATTGGGGCATCTTTCCCAAATTGTACATGGAAATTGTGAAGAGCAGTGAATAGAAAGAAGAACTTTCCTTCCCTCATCACACACACACCTCAGGTTGCTCTTTTGACGTGGCCTCTATTTCTGTTTCTAATATTTTCCATCACAATTCTAATGACCAATGCTGCATGAAATTTACTCCAGTGATGGCCTACGTTTGCCTCTCCAGGGAAAGCCTAAGTGAATAAATGCACACGTGGACATCCTTTGCTCGGCACCTGTGTCTCTGTCCATTTTCTACTGAGACATTCCCTCGTTGCATGCAGGCTTGGTGGGGCTGTTACCCAAGGTGCCCTATTCCCAGCGAAAGGTGAGCATATGACCTGAACTCAGCAAAGACAAATCTTGCCCTGAAGAAATGAGATCTTTTTTTTAAAAATTCATTTTTATTGTTAGACTTATTGGGGTGACATCTGTTAGCAAGGATTACATAGGTTTCAGGCATACAATTCTACAGTGCATTGTCATCTTGTTGTATAATAAGTTCACCACCTAATGTGACTTCTCTTTCCATCACCTTATACTTGCTTCACCCCCTCCTCTCCCACCCCCTCCCCTTTCTCCCCTCCCTAACCCACTCAAATAAACATTAAACTATTGATTGTGTCCATGGGTTATTTGTTTCTTCATTTCTTTTTTCTTTGCTTTCAGTTTTATATTCCGCATATGAGTGAAGTCATACAGTTCTTTGTTTTTTTCTGTCTGGCTTATTTCACTAAGCATGATGATCTCCAGGTCCATCCATTTTGTTGCAAATGGCAATATTTCATCTTTTCTTACAGCTGAGTAATATTCCGTTGTGTATATGTACCACAGCTTCTTTATCCAGTCATCTGTCACAGGGCACTTTGGCTGTTTCCATGTTTTGGCCACTGTGAACAGCGCTGCAATGAACATTGGGGTACATAAGTCTTTGTGGACAAAGGTTTTCAAGTCTTTTGGGTAGATCCCCAGAAGGGGGATTGCTGGATCTAATGGTAGCTCCATTCCCAATTA